>PVJN01001418.1:0-141280 GCA_004026805.1 Lasiurus borealis
TTTAGATCAAGCCCAGGAACATTACTGTCAGAAATTACAACCTCCGCGTTGACATAAATGTTGACAGCACCATTTTCACTGATGGTGGTATCAGAGCAGATTATGATTCACAAAGGACTGTCCAACAAGCAATGATTTAGATGAAATTCCCCCAAATAAGTCAAGGAAGAGAAAGGAGAGACACAAAATGGGAAGACTGCAGGTTATACAATTTTATTAAGTCAGAAGCAAGCTATGGCAGCAAACGTCTCTCTGTCTTAATAACGTGGAGTTGTTTGCACATTTCTATAAAAAAAAATCATAGAAATGAAAATTTAGATCTTCCTCTAACTCTGGCCTATCTCCTAATTCAGTCCGATGCGATACATAGTCCTGTGAAATATTTTTGAAAGAATGATAATAAGTGTATAATAAATAATAATAGGGCAGATGACCAATCATTTTTGGAGACCAGCAAAGTAGTTCAGAAATTAACACTATGTAGGAAAAGAAAATAACATCTTAATAAAGAAAGGTACATGGAGCCCAGCTTGCATGGCTCAATGGTTGAGTGTTGACCTAGGATCAGGAAGGTCTTGGTTCGATTCCCAGTCAGGTTACATGCCAGGTTTGATCAACAATGTGAGTATGCAGAAGGCAGTCAATCAATGATTTTCTCTCATCATTAATGATTCTCTCTCTCTCTCTCTCTCTCTCTCTCTCCCTCCCTCCCTTCCTGCCTCCCTCCTTCCCTCTCTCTCTCTCCTTCTCCTTCTCCCTCCCTCCCTCCCTCTTTTCTTCTCTGAGAGCTATAAAAATATATTATTAAAAAAATTAAAGGTACATTAATATAGGGACATACTTTCCTTTTCCACATATAAAAATGTTATTAATTTACCAAAGCTCATTCCCAGTAACTCTACTTAACCCCAGTAACTAATTTCTCTAATATTGTGACACTCAGAGCTATTATATTAAGCAGCATTGTATAATGTCTTCAATTGTTTTTGACTGCTAAGAGATCATGTTTTGACCTTATTTAAATTTTAAATGTGTTTCTATTAATTTTTTTTCCCTTTTAGCCCTGAACATATAGTTGGTGAGGGATACATTGAAATATTTAAATGAATATGAATTGAGCTATCTTGCGGGAACCAAGATAGATCTATGACTCATCAACTTCACTCTTGTTTAAATGTGTTTCCTATTCTATTTGTTTTCAGGAAAAAAAGCTCTGTATTTAAATATTTTATACCAAATTTATTTGAGCAACTCATAAATTATGTTCTTAAGCCCCTTAGGCAAATTGCCTAAAGTGAAAAATTAAGTTAAATAAATCCAAATTAAAAGATTTCATTTTAATCTCAAAGGCTTGATCTTGCTTCTGAATGTCATGGTAAATATAGCTGATGGCATTCTGGAGACCCGTGTGTTTCCATATTACAGTGACATCTATATTCACTCATTTGCTGTTCATTTTTGAATGAAACAAAAGAATTTTGTGTCTCATTGTTTTCTTCAATGTCTTAGTATGGTAGCTGGGATATAAGAAATACTTAATATGTGAATGAATCATTAACTCAAGGTTGCTTCCTTAAATCCCTTTGGAAACAGGCATTACAAAAATTAGAAAGAAAGATACAATGCATGGATAGAAATTGATAGAAACTGATCTAATATAAGCATTATTTGCAAGAAAATAAATAAAATGCTCTGACCTGTAGCCATCATAAAATCAACTATAAATTATATACAAATAATTTGTGTAGTATAACTTTGAGGGAGAAACTGTGGGATATGATGACCCTCCATCAATGATAAACTGGAAATATTGACGAGTGAAAACTCCTCAATATTTTATTTATTTTTCAAACTTTGATTTAATTAAGAATCACTCTCTAAAGAAAAAGAGTAGTGAAAATCCTTTTACAAATGGATATCTGTTCTGCCATATTAAGTGTGATGTGGTTACCATATCCCAATTAAAAACATATCTTAACTTTTTCCTGGAATTTGCATTCTTGAAAAATGTATGACTCTGAAAGATCAGTTGAGTTATATTATAAATTTCATGGCATTCATTACATCTATTTTTAATAAAAATAATGTTTTTTTTCTAAAAAAGAAAAAATATAGCCCAGTGTGGATCAGCAGTTGAGAGTCAACCCAGGAACCAAGAGGTCACAGTTTGATTCCCAGTCAGGGCACATGCCCAGGTTGCTGGCTGGATCCCCAATAGGAGGCATGGATGAGGCAACTGATCAATGATTGTCTCTCATCATTGATATATTTATCTCTCTCCCTCTCCCTTCCTCTCTGAAATCAATAAAAAATGTATTATAAAATAAAAATAAATAAAACATAGTGTCTGGTAAAGAACTGAAGTACAGGAAAATATAGTGAAATTATTTAAAAGCAACGAAAATCCTACTAACCAAGATAATAGCAGTCTACATTTGTCACCTTTTGTTGTATTAGTTTACTATTCAAAGTCAATACTACTTTAGCGATTTAAATTACTCATCATGCCCCTACTAAGTATGTTCAACACAATCACACTACAATGATCTGATTTTGTGATTCCACTTTGAGAGCATCAGAGGAAGAGAAAATGGATTGGGAAAGGTGGGACAAGTAGAATGAAAATCTGAGTTAATAATTTAGCATAGAACTAATAACTGTCTGTGTAATGGCAATAATAACAACATATTTATGTGTGTCAAGCTTTCCTCTGAGTGATTTACATTGATCGTCACAAAAATCTACTGTTTGATACTATTTCCAAATTCATATTATATTGGGGGGGGGGAGTGAATCAGAGGGGTTAAGGAAATGTACCAAAGCCACAAAGAATAATTAGAAGAACCCATGAAGTCTGGCTACCCATACAAATATTTCCATCCAGAAACAAATGCTATTTACAATAATATGATTCAAGAATTGTTACATACTTTGTAATTATTTATGATTCTTGCAACCTATTTTTGTCTCAATTCAGTCAACTAGAAAAAAACTTGCAATAAATAAATCAGGAGAAGCTGGAGCTATCATAATAAGGTTAATGAATTTGGTACACATCCATGCAAATTTTCTGTGGAATTCTGACAATTTAAAAATAATTTCTTAGACTGTATTTCTTGACTAGGGGGAATAACTGACACAGGTCTCCATAATCTCTGGACCGAAGCTAACTATTGTGAATTCACCTTTTTTAAAATTCTTTATTGACTCAAATATTACATGTCTCCTCCCCTCGCCCCTGCTTTGAACTTCCCCTGGCCACTCCCACCCCCCAGCACATACCCTCATTCCCCTACTGTCTCTGTCCATTGGTTTTAATTATATGCATGCATACAAGTCCTTTGGTTGATCTCTTACTTTCCTCCTCCCCCATCTTCTCTCTGAGGTTTGGAAGTCTGTTCAATGATTCTCTGTCTCTGCTCTATTTCTGTTCATTAACGATTAAATAAAATAATCCTATTTTTCACAAGACTTTGGAAATGGTCATTGGTGGTTTCACTCGGACGTCTGTCATGTTGGCCAAAATACTATTGAGCTGTTCTGGTAATGAAAAGTGACCTGTATGGGCTGTGCTCTGAAATAATGGTTGAGATAATCTGGCTCTAATGCCCTTCAATTCTAGACTTTTATTAATTAATTAATTACTTTTTAATTCTCACCTGAGGATATTTTCCATTGATTTTTAGAGAAATCGCAAGAGAGAGGGAAAGACAGAGAGAAACATCAATGTGAGAGAAACACATTGATTAGTTGCCTCCTGCACAAGCCCAGACCAGGGCCCCCACCAGGAAGGAGCTTGCAACCCAGATACGTGTCCTTGACTGGGATCAAACCCAGGACCTTTGATCAACAGGTCAATGCCATATCCACTGAGATAAACTGACTAAAAAGATAAGATCTGAATTGAAATCATTTTTCCAGCAGAAGTTCTTTCAAACTCAGTTCTGAATCTGCAAGGGATTGAAGAGAATTGGCCTCCCACCATTCCCTGCTCTCCCTGCAAGTCTTCAGGCCCTTTTCAGTCATTGACCATTTGGGAGGGAAGCCGACTGTTCCACCCAGTGACACACTGGCTGACTTGTTTATCCAAGTTCACAGTAGATACCCTGGGAACCCTGAAAAGAGGAAAATTAGTGCATTTCTGAAAAATGCTACTATTGTCTTAGCGATTCAGACTCCTGGGGGCAGCTGCCCTGTTGTGTTGATTCTCTGGTCACAGAAGTTCCTCTGGGCCGTGGAGGATATTAAAGGCAGCAATTAATGGATGGAAGTCTGGCCGTTTCAGATTTAGGCCTTAATTGGAGGATCAGGTGTTCATAGAGAGTGTGCACAGACAGTATAGAAATAAAATGACTCAGACAATAGAGCCATGGGAAGACTACACTCCCTTAAACCCAAATAAAGGCACCTTAAACATTCTCTCTCAGAAGCTTTGTTCCATTTTAGCTGAATTTAACAAGGACATAAATAATTATATTCTGGCATTCCAGTCAGACATCCTCTCCTGGATTTTTTTTTATATCTGTCTTATTGTTATTAGTAGTCTTCATTATATGACATCATCATCATCATCATCATCATTAATTTCTAGGAATCCCGATGTAAATAATTTTTAAAAGAAATATATATATATATATATATATATATATATATATATCATGATTAGGATACAGAACAGCTGAGGAAATAATTTTAGTATTTTTATGAAGAAAAGAATGTAATGAAAAGGAATAAAGATATGGGAGATAAGGTGAGAATAATATTGAATTTGTCAGTTTATGAATGGATTTGGGTTCAGTCCTTCTAAATAAATGAACTTTCTAATTCTCGAATGATTTGAGTTTAAATGATATAAATATTTTTTAAAAAGTGGACAGTCAGCAGCTAAATAATTGGAGATTTCCTATTAATATACTCTTTTTTAACATCAAATATTGTCCAAGAGCTTACAAGGCCATTTTGACAATATTTTACCACTAATTTTATAGATCTCAAATAATGACTATAAAGAAAATAATCTGAACTAGAAGTATTTTTAACCATGAAAAAATGTCACCTTATTCTTTTTTCTTCATAACTTGTCTTCTTTCCTTCCTCTCTTCAACAGCATAAAGATCTGCAAAACTAACACAAAATAAAATTGGAAAAGAGATAAATGTTTGAAGCATCGTTCTATTTTCCTAAGTTTCCATCCACACATTTATTTAACACTTATTGCAGATAATCTTATTTAACTTCCACCACAATCTCAGAAGTATCTATATTGAGCTCCCATTTTAACACAGAGACAGAGAATTACAATGGATATATGATTTGCCTATTGTTAATATAAGCTGCTGAATAGCATAGGGTTTATCATTCCAAGTTGACATTTTTTTTAACTACCCGTTACTATGTGTCTTTATTTTTCATGCTGATTTTCTGTATCATTTCCATTCACATGTTGGAAAAGTTCTGGCTCTAGGCAATTATATGTATTTGTGTATTGTTATTTTTTAAATGAAAAGTTTTCATATTCAGAAACATAACGTTTAGAGGAAAGTCAACTATATGACATATTCATCAAGAATTTCTTCATTGTGAATGTAGTTTGAATAAGTCTGATTGCTAATATAATTGAGCAACTTTGGCCTTCATTGAACTTTTTAAAATATATTTTGTGAAATGTATGTTTAATTATCTTGCTCATTTTTCTTTTGCAAGATTCCTCTTATTAATGTGTAAAAATATATCATATATTCAGATATGAGCCCTTGTAATTAGTGTGTTCCAAATGGTTCTTTTCCACTTTCTGGTTAGTTCTTTTGTTCTTTTAATGGTGTCTTTTGATGAACAAATTCTCTTTTAATTTAATTCCGTATATCAATCATTTTTGGGGGGTAAGGAGAGGGAGTAGGAAAGGAAGAGTTAGTATTTCTTATATCTTATTGAAAAGTATTTTCCTCTATCAAAGTCTTGGAGATTTGGAGATATTCTCTTACATTATCTTCCAAGAGATTTATTGTTTTCCATTTTTCATCTAAATCTAAAAATCAATGTGGAACTGATTTTTTAATATGGTGAAAAGGAAATTACATGGCAATTATTTTTATGTGGATATCTAATTATCCAGGCACCATTTAATGGAACTGTAGTGTTGCATTTTTCCATTGTCCTAAAGCAATAGCTTTTTTTCCTAAATCAGTATTAGATAACTATATTGGTTTTTCAACTCTCTATTTTATATAATATCTCTGTGTTTATTTTTGTACCCATAGCACAAAGTCTTAGTTACTGTGCCTAATGATAATTCTTGATATCTGGTAGAGTAAGTTTTCTTACTTTGTTCTTCTTGAAAGGCATCTCATCAATTCTTGTTTCTTTGCATTTCCATATATCTGAGGTGGTAAAGGTTAAAAATGTGTAATAATAATGCTTCCAACAAGAACAAAATTTACTGACTACTTCCTGAGTTCCAGGCTCTATGCTGAAGAGCTACTTTGAGCATTTTATCTCATTTTTAGCTTAGACCTCAAGGCAAACTGTAGACTAGTTAAATAGTATCATTCACATTTTGAAAATTACAAAATTGAGCATCAGGAAGCTTAAGTACTGTTCAAGGTTACACTTCTAGTAAGTAGATTATTGCTATAGTTATCTAATGCTGCATCATAAATCACCCTGATATTTAGTAACTTAAACTCCGACATCTATATATATAAAAGGCTAATATGCTAAGTGTCCATCTGACTAGTCACTATGACATGCACTGACCACCAGGGGCAGATGCTTAATATAGGAGCTGCTGTGACACGCACTGGCCATTTACAGAGAAATGGTGCCATAGATCTGGTGTCCACAAAGCAACACTTGGCATCCCACATGTGGGACACAGGCCCCACCAATATTCCAGAGCAATAGCCCACCAAATCGCAGCCAACACTGCTGAGAGCCCATGGCACAAAATGTGGCCCACAGCCCAGCCTAGTCCAGAAATAGTGGCTGTGAGTGCTGGGTAATGACATAATGTAGCAACACCCTGCTTCTTCACCCTAGCTACTAGCCTTTTTGGAGTTTCTTCAGCCCAGGAACACAACTTGCTTTATAGACAGATGGAAACATTTGACACTTTAACCAAATGTTTGTGAAGTATTTTCCCATGCCTCATCTCATTTGATCCTCACAGATGTCCTCAAGTAGGTAGATAGGAGACTTGGGGGAATCCTATTTTCTTTTCATTATCCAGAAAACGGAGATTCAGAAAGCTTAGAAACCTGTCCCCACTGAAAAGAAGTAAGAAATAGTGGACCTTGAAAATGACTTCAGGTTTTCTCACTGCACAGAATATATTCAATCACTGCTGCAGTTAAATAGTTTACTCTTTGTTCTCCCTGCATGATCTACAATAATAATCTGCTTCATGTTGATATTCACTGCTTTGTTGCTGACAATACCTGAAAGAGAAGTTAGAGTGCTTAACTGGGCTGGGAAAAGTTTAGCTACATGAGAAAGCAGGTCTAATTAAGCAAGTGTATTATATATATTACATATATATATATATATATATATATATATATATATATATATATATATATGTGTGTGTGTGTGTGTGTCGCTAAGTTGATTTGCATATGTGCCATACATCCATACATATAAAGCTCTCACTGGCACCAATCACAAGCATGTGTTTCAATCTGTCATTGCAAATTGTGAATTTGGTTGACACTTTTATTATAAAGAAAGGGTGAATAGCAATATTAAAATATTTCTTCTAATTGATTTCCTTTCGATGTGCATAAATCCGTGCACCAAGCCACTAGTTTTATTATATCTCACAAACTTCTATGTTGGTTGGGAGCCTAATTGGGATGTTCCTCTGATAGTCTTTCTTTAGGTTTTCCAAGTAAAATAACAGGTGTTGTCAGAAGGCAGTAGCTGGTACATCAGGCATGTTTTACTTTTCAGGGCCTTTCTTCTTGGCCCCTATCTCCTCAAGGATAGTCTATAATTTCTCCCTAGTAAGGAGAACATTTTTCTTCACACCTTGTTCATAAGTGTCTTCATTCTATCCTTTATAGCAGTTAAGGGCACAGTCTAGCTTCCAGGATAAGAGGAGCTGGATGTACATATAGAGCAAGGTGGAGAATTTGACCATCTTTTGAGATTCTTAAAAAATATATATATATATTTTTATTGATTTCAGAGAGGAAGAGAGAAGACAGAGATAGAAACATCAATGATGAAAGGGAATTATTGATTGATCGCCTCTAGCACGCTCCCTACTAGGGATTGAGCTCACAATCCAGGAGGGTACCCTTGGCCAAAATTAAACCAGTGACATTTCAGTCCACAAGCCTATACTCTATCCACTGAGCCAAACCAGCTAGGGATCTTTTGAGATTCTTTATCCCACTGAGGAGCTAGAACTTATAGGTTCTTCTCCATTTATAATAGGAAGAGAGAGAAAATGTGACTGTAATGGAATTACTTAAAAGTTCCTGAAGTGCTGAATATAGAATTAAAATTTCCTTTTTTTTAACCTGATTTTGTTTCTATAAAGACATTTAATAGATATGGTAATAATAATAATAATAAAATAAAATAAAAAACCTTCTTTACCACTTACCAGATAAAAATCATACTTATATTTATGATAAGAGTATTAAAAGAAATTGATAATAGTCTATGCAGAGCTGGAGCAGAAGAATAAAGACTGATATCTTATTTCCTTTTTAAGAAAATATATATTTTTATTGATTTCAGAGAGGAAGGGAGAAGGAAACAGTGAGAGAGAGAGAGAGACATCAATGATGAGAGAGAATCATTGATTGGCTGCCTCCTACAAATCCTACACGTGGGATCGAGCCCACAATCTGGGCATGGGCCCAGATGGGATTCAAACTATGACCTTCTGGTTCATAGGTCAATGCTCAACCATTGAGCAAAATAAAAATATATATTTTACAAAAGACTGACTGATAGAAACTGTGCTATAGAAGAGGCAATAAATGCAACCACCGCCATGATGTAGGGAAGAGACTAAGGAAGAAATATGTTCACCTTCCTCTCCTCCTGACATCAAATCTTTTGCTATCAACTTGTATTGGTTGAAACCCCACACCATGTAGGAGAGCAAGGCAGTGCAGGAGATACAGTCAACTGGGCCCACCTCCCAGTGCAAAGAGCAGGGCAGAAATGAGAATTGGAAAGGAAGATAGCAGTGAAGGATAACCAGCATGATTTTTCCGCTAATTTTTTTTCATGTTATTATTATTATTTCTATTTATTCTCTTTGTATCCAGGAGCTTGAGTTAGAA
The DNA here is from genome assembly GCA_004026805.1 of Lasiurus borealis. Taxonomy (NCBI): domain Eukaryota; kingdom Metazoa; phylum Chordata; class Mammalia; order Chiroptera; family Vespertilionidae; genus Lasiurus; species Lasiurus borealis. Next base: position 9,297 of record PVJN01001418.1, read on the forward strand.
AACAGTCCTTTCAGTTCATATAAATTTCTAAATAGTTGAATGCTGGTTAATTGAGATTGTATTTGTTTCAAATAAGTGTCGGAAACCAAACATTGTTCTCACTAAATGGATGTAAATGGGAGGCTAGAAGGCTGCTCAACCTTGAAGCTCTGAAAGGTCAAAACCAGCCACTCACTATCTAATTGAGACAATGAACTTCCCCATCAAATAATCTTGTCAATCCTGACTGATAAAATAACCTACTTGTTACTGGAATTTCGTACTTCAGGGCAAAGGGTGTATCCCAAGTCTAAATAAAAGGGATGGCAAGGCCAAAAGAAGGTGGCAGTCCTTTCCACTAGAGAAAAGCTCCCTTCTGGCCCCCCAATATCGCCAAATTAATGTTTTCTAGTCTCTCATTTTGTTTGCGTGCGGCCTCCTTCAGAACCCGAACCCTGACCCAGGAACCCTGAACCACGCAGGATGTGGAAAGAGGTTCCCACAAATAAGCACAAGTTATTTAATATGCATTTAGCAACTGAGATTATTCTCTGTTTTTCATTCCTCTGCCCCTCTCTTTCCACCTTCTCACCTCTTATTATCTGCTCACTGGAGGATCTTGTGATCCAGAAGAGCTTATTCTGAAGAAAGTTCTCACAATTAAAAAAATTGGTTGAATAGCCACACATGCCTCCTAGATTAAACAGTGAACAAAAAAAAACACCCTTTTCTTTTTTATAAAAAAGGAACTTCAGCAGTGTCCCAAATTTGGCTTTCTGGTGCTTTACTAATCAAAGCATGCCCTGGGAAGGAAAAGGGCAAAAAGCTTCTGTTACTCCCACTGTGATTTTTATTCTAAGTCACCAGACTTCTCTCATACAGCATAACTTTAAACATTTCTGTCAAATTAACTTCTGAAAATTAGAACAGACAATGTCCTGGAACAACCTTCAGAGGTTCACTTTTTCACAGGTTGGTGTCTTTAATTTCAATTTCTAATTAATGAAATCCATCATAGTGATTCATGTTGCTTTGCTGTTTTATCCCATCTAATCCTCTTTTCTTGCTTTCACTGCTCTATGGCATTCATTAAGGAAGACATAAACAAAATTGGAAATGGGTGGGGAGGTAATAAGTGGTATAAAGTAGTATTTCCGTGGAGAGTCCTTAAACCATTCTGCTGTCTTCCCATGAACACAGCTCTACTAATGATGTCCATAATGAAGTCACCAGTCTCCATCCTTCAACTGAAATATTACAGAAATTCTCCCACTTATGCATTTTTTTTATTTAGTGTAAGTCTCTACACACATAGTTTCATTTTAGAATTTCTACTGTTACTCCATCTAAGTTTCCTCTCATCTCCCATATAGAATTAATTTTCTAAAACTACATAAATGGCCCATGTCTCTATAGGGAAAATGATGCCCAAGGAGAAGCAATCAACATATTAAAGTAGATCATCTCAGACACACAAAGCAGTCGTGCATAAGTTAGCTGAGCCTCTCATTAAATTCAAGACTGACTCAGCACACACGGGCAGCCATTAGTTCTCCAAAGTATCTTTCTATTTCCTTTATGACCCAGCAGCCAGCTTTGAGGAAGTCCATAATCAGAGGAATCAAACTGGCTTCTTAATTACTGAGATCACAAAAGACGCTGATGGCCCCATTAGGAATAAATGGAGCCTTGTCATATTAAACCCATGCAACTGGACTACTTGACACTCAGGCCTTCTTTCCTGAGTTTTGTGTCTGAAACAAAAGGTGTTATTCTTATGATGTTCACATGCCTCTAACTTGTTCTCTGGGAAAACATGGTATCATACATAATTAAAGGGACAGATACGGTTGTCATTATTTTGAATACCGTTTTAAAATCAGATTATATTAATGTAATTTAATACAGGTATGTTAGTAATTCCTTTTGAAATTATGGCCACCATTTAGTAAACATCACACTATATGTTTAGATACAATAAAAAAAAGTTTATGATAATAAAGCAAGGTAAATAAATGTGTGAATGTGTCAACATTTATCTTCCCATGTCTTTTTCAACCTGGGATCTAAGAATAATCCAAATTTTTGTTTCTTCATGAAGCTTCATAATCTTCTAAAATCATTGGAAAATCTAACTTTATATAACCAACCTCTGAGTTAACTCCTTAGTTACCTTAGAATAAAATATTATAACAATGTTTTATTTCTCTTTGTATAATATAAATTTTATTTCTGCAGTTGTACACTTATCTTGCTAAGGCCAGTGACTCTTTTAAGAATCACCCTTGTGTATTCCATGGTACTATAAGGGCACTTAATAAATATTTTTAAATAATATTTTATTCTAGCTAAAAATTGAAAAAAAAATTGGATAAAACAATTAGAAATTCATTGTATATATCATGAAATAATATATCATATTTATAAATATCTTTACAATATCTTCTTCATAAAGTTCTAGAATGTAAAACCTGATGTTAAACATGGTGTTTTATTATTATTATCATAATTATTTTTATGTTAACTTATAATGTTTTCTTTGTAGTGTATAATTGTTGGCATAATTAAGTCATTTTTCTATCATACTTTTTTTAGGTGTTTCTACCTGCTATCCTTGTCTTCCACAAGCTCAAAATTATAAAATCATTTTCAATTTTTCTTAAAGGAACTCTTTATTCACAGCATTTAACTCAGATGTCAACTGTATAAAACAGATGAAAATAAAACTCTTCTGCTTGAAGGAGTTGAGCCCAAGAGCCCCATATGGTTCCCCAGCTTCCGCTAAGACCTATGAATGTAATATTAGCGCAATTTAAAAATTGCTGCTCTGTGTCTTGAAAGGAGTGCTTAAATTATTTCCCTAAAAATTACCCATTGAAACACGGAGGCCAAAGCTGATTTGGCTCATTGGATAGAGCGTTGGCCTATGGACTGGAAGGTCCAGGGTTCGATTCCGGTCAAGGGCATGTACATTGATTGCAGGCACATCTCCAGTAGGGGATGTGCAGGAGGTGGCTGATCAATGTCTCTTTCATTGATGTTTCTAACTCTCTATCCCTTTCCCTTTGTCTCTGTAAAAAAATCAATAAAAATATCTTTGGAAAAAGAAAAGAAAGAAAAAAACACAGAGACTTCTGGCCTGGGCTTTTATATTCACCACATTTACTGGTTTATTTTCTTATACAGAGTAGCCACTCTATGATTTTTTGACAGTTTGATTAAACTCTTTTTCCACCACCTCCTCCACCTTTTCTCCTCTTCAATCTTTTGAAGTATCCTTCTTTAAGCTCCACCCAACACACACAGGTACTCACACACACATGCTAACACATAGTCTCTATGCACAGAAATTCACCTGCTCACCAAGCAATCAGTTGAATCACTAGGCTTATGATTAAATTAAATTGTTTGTAACTAAAACCAAAAGTATTTGAGTACATTGCTTTGAAATTTTAAAACATTCTGATCATAGATCACAACAACTTCTGGAAACCCATTGCTGGGTCATTCGCCTTACAATGGTCATTTTTGAAATTCACGCCAACAACAAAGTCTGAAAATGGTCATAATCACTGTATATTGGAAAGTGAAAGAAAAGTGAGCTTCCATGTTAGTGAGGCTGAAATTATTTGATACTAAAAGGGCTAACTGAGCCAAGACCGGTTTGGCTCAGTGGATAGAGCGTCAGCTTGAGGACTGAAAGGTCCCGGGTTCGATTCTGGTTGGGTGCATGTACCTTGCTTGCGGGCACATCTCCACAGTGGGGCATGCAGGAGGCGGCTGATCCGTGTCTCTCTCTCATCGATGTTTCTGACTTTGTATCTCTCTCCTTCCTCTCTGTAAAAAATCAATAAAATATATTTAAAGAATAAATAAATAAAGGGCTAACTGAAAAGTCAAATGCAAGTTTAAAAAAAAACCACATTATCCTATTTATCTAAAATTCTGATGTAGGTTTCACTGAACTGGCAGTTTCAGTATTGTAGCGTCTAAAAACCTAATGTACAGCACAGTGACTATAGTTAATAAAACATATACCTGAAATTTGCTAAGAATAAATGTCATGTGTTCTCAGCCCTTTCCCCCAATACACACAAAGGTAAACTATTTCCTGAACTAATCAACTTTTACTTTCTTAGCTGTAATCTGTTCACATTTTATTGGGAATTGATGCATGCAGGCAAATATACTCCTTTTGTCCAGTAACAACATTACTAGAATTTAAATCACTTTGATATCTTTGTTACTGCTCTTTCTGAAGGCAAAACTCAACATGTCAGAGTTTGTCCTAAGATTTAGAAAACCTTTATTGATTGAGGAGGTGGCCACTGAGGAGATGGTAAACTTACTGGTGCCCCAAATCTTCCTTACTTGGTGGACCAGGTTAAGAGGTTGTGTTTTTTTGTTGTTGTTTGTTTGTTTGTTTGTTTGTTTTTAAGTTGAAAAAGGAGAGTGGGAAGAAATTTATGTGGCCTTTGTTTTCCCAATAAGATCTCAAGGAGTAGATTCTAGAAACCATTGGAGGGTTACATGCACCCGGGATGGTCTCAACTCTCCATTATTGTCTGAAAAGTAAGGCTGTAAATTACTATTCTGTGACCAATTGTTACTATAGGAAAGCAGAAGCATTGCATTAAGATGTTATCGATAGCCTCTCAGAAACTGACAATTGACTAGTAAGTGACAGGTTAGTGACTCAGTATTTGAGTTTCAATTTTGCTGAGCTCCTTAGTTTAAACATGAAGAAACTTAATGATTATAGGGAATGAATTGTTTCATTATAGCTAAGGTTTAACTAAACATTGTTAGGGAGAAAAACTGATCTCACTTATGGGGGTGAAAAGAGCCTGGTTTCTGGGGTATGGTTACCCCTGTAAACATTTAGGTTGCTTTTTGTTTGCCAAATCTTTTCTTTTTATGTATATTTTTATTGATTAAAGAGAGGAAGGGAAAGGGAGAGAGAGAAACATCAATGATGAGAAAGAATCATTGATCGGCTGCCTCCTGCATGCCCCAAACCAGGGACTGAGCCTGCAACCTGTGCCCTTGGCTGGAATCGAACCTGAGACCCTTTAGTCTATAGGCCGATGCTCTATCCATTGAGCAAAACCAGCTAGTTGTTTGCCAAATCTTGTCAAAATAAAGTTAACTGCCCTGGCCAGGTGGCCCAGTTAGTTGGAGAATCATCCAGTATACCAAAAGGTTGTGCGCCCCATCCCAGGTGGGGGCACATAGGGGAGGCAACTGATCCATGTTTTTTTTTCTTGCCCTTTCTCACCCTGATGATTAAAAGACAGTTAACTGATTTTGGAATTTATACTGAATTATAAGTAATTAATTGATTATGACTATTATTTGTAGTTAAAGTGTGTGAAAAATCTCCAAAATGATTATTGTTGGTTGTATTTTCTTGTGTGTTTTTTTTCAGTTCATATTAAAGTATCATTGACAAAAATTCTATATACTTAAGATATACAATGAGATATTTTGCTATACGTATACATTATGAAAAGATTACCACAAAGAAGTTAATTAACATATCTATTATCTCACACAGTTCACCCTTATGTTTGTGTGTGTGTCTGTGTGTGTGTGTGTGTGTGTGTGTATTTTGAGAAAAAATATATATATAATACTTTTTTTTTAACCATAGTCACCATATTGCACATTTGGTTTTTAGAACTTATTTATCTTATTAGGGGCCCAGTGCACAAATTCATGCACCTTGAAAGGAACTGTGAGCCCATGAGGCTACAGTGGGCACAGGGATGGGTCTCAGCCCATCTTCCGCACCCCCGCCTAGCACATTCTGCCACAGTCCTTGATCCCCTGTCTGCCAGCAGCCCCGCTCCCACCGCCACTGCACCCATATGCTGACAGTGCCAGCCCTGCTTGCACCTGCTGACAGTGCGGAGTGATTGGGGTCAGTGCCAGCCTTGGGGGTGAGTGGCGCCTGCTGCCCCAATTGCCCTTCAGGATCAGGGGGAGGTGGATCTCTCAGGGGTGATCAGGGCCAGTAGGCACTGCTCACACCCACTGATGGTGCCACGTGATTGGAAGCAGCTCCACGTGCCAGCAGTGGGTGTGAGTGGCAGCCCCAGCACCAGCAGTGGGTGTGAGCGAGGCTGTTGTCAGCAGCAGGTGTGAGCAGCAACTGCTACCCTGATCACCCCTCAGGAACAGAGGGAGGTGAAGCCCTGAGGGGTGATTGGGGCTGGCATCCACCGTTTCCACCCATTGACAGCACCAAGCAATCAGGGTCAGCATCAGCAGCAGGTGTGAGCACCTGGGACTGGACCATGGCATGTAGGAGTAAAGAGTTTTCAGTAACCACTGGAGGCTCACCCTGATGACAACAGCCAGTGCCCGACCTTGGTCTGGCACCCCTGTTCACCTGCTCCACCATCCTGTCATGGCCAGTGTCCACCATGTCTGCTCTCTGCCACCTGCTGCCGATGCCTGCCTGCAATGTTCCGCGTATGCCCCCTGGTGGTCAGTGCGCATCATAGTGACTGGTTGTTCTGCCGTTCGGTTGATTTGCATATTGGCCTTTTATTACATAGAATAGATAACCGAAGGATTGTACCCTTTGACTGCCATCTCTTCATTTTGATATCCAGCTCTATTTCATTTTTTTAATTCTATACCATCCCCCTCTCCTCACTACCTTCAGAGCGTCTGATAGGTGAGGAGGAGGAGTGGTGTAGAATATTGTTAGAACATTGTTATTAGAGTGTGCTGTTTGATCACCTATGTCCCTCTCCATTCCCTACTTCTTTGCTTGCCTAGATATTCTACCACATTTTTCCTTACTATTCCAACCCAAAGTTGTGCTTCTTCAAAACCTCATACTCTGTTTAAAATCTATACAATCTGTACAAATTACTTAGGATTTGATAATGGTCAATCTTGTGTAAAATGTTTATGTACATTGTTAGCTCTTTGAGAGTAGGCTGATTTTATTTATCCATTTGGCATCTAAGTCTTTAAAAGTATCTATTGCCATTATCTGTCATCAAGTCATCCTATATAATTAAAGCCCAGTGACCAATGGCAGAATGACCAGTCAACCAGTTGTTATAGTGCACACTGACCACCAGGGGGCAGATCCTAATGCAGGAGCTGTCCCCTGGTGGTCATTGTGTTCCCACAGTGGGAGTGCTACTTGGCTGACCAGGATAGCTGCACTCCCACAGCCAGCCGATCCCTGCAGGCCATGCCCCATGCCCTACACCAGTGCATGAATCCTGTGCACTGGGCCTCTAATATATATATACCCAAGCGACTATTATATAAAAGCCTAACAACCAGAATGACTGATGGAAGAGTTGCTATGACATGCATGACCGCCAGGGGACAAATGCTCAATGCAGGAGCTACCCCCTAGTGGTCAGTGTGCTCCCACAGCCAATCTCCCATGCCACCCCCCTACCCTGGCCAGCCCACCACCCACAGCTCTTCCCCTTGGCCTGCAAGCCCTCCAATCAGCCCTGATCAGGGGATCAGCAGCCAACCTTCCACCCTCCCCATGGCTGGCCAACCTTCCAAAGTTCCTCCCCACCACTGGCTAGCCCCCCAATAGGCCTCAATAACTGGCCAGCCCAAGGGACCCCACCTGTGCATGAATTCATGCACTAGGCCTCTAGTAAGATAATTACAAAGAAGGGCTCAATCTTTCAAATAAACATGGTCAAGGTCATAATCATAGTAATTGGGAGTGGTGGTGGTAGTAATGATTATAATTAAGATAATATAATTGTATATGTTTCTTTAGTAATTAAAAGATAATTTTTATCACAGAATTCAAGGTTTTTTTTTTAATTGTTCATGGCTTAAACCTAGAGAACATTACTGGTTTCCCTGACACAAAGGGCCAAGAACTAGCTGCTCGTCTCAGCGACAGTGAGCTACATCTTTAATACCACACATCAGAACTTAGAATCATTTTTCATTTAATCTCCCTGGCTCTCCTTTATAGTTTCTCCACACATTTCCCATTTGAGCTGATATTTTATATTGCTTCAGCTCAACACAAAAGTTAACTTGGGTGCAGGAAATGTTCATTTTTTTTTTAAATGAAAGTATTTTGCTTAGAAGGATGATTTTAAAAGGGCTCAGATGGATTCAGTGAGAGTATGTGCTTTGATATATTGAAAGAAATCTGCTTTACAAATAAGATGAGATGTTTTAAAAAAAATGCAAATGACCTCATACTGGTCTGTGTTGCAGTGAGTATACATTTGGATTCTTTAAAAAAAGAAGTTTAGCATGGAAAGAGAGATCTGGAAGGTGGTACAAAGCCCAGGAGTCACACAAATACAATTCTAATAATCCTTGGCCTGAAAAAAATGTGGGAATCATGCTTCAGAAATAGAGTGCCATTTCCAGAAGTAAAAGCCATTTACTTTAGTGCTTCATATTGCATATAAGAAAAAAAATAACAAAGGCCCCACTCCTGTTGGCATGCAGATGTAACCTCAAAAGTGTCTTAGGGCTCATTTGCAGTTAATCCTTGTCTTCATCTCCAGCTGCAGACAACCACCTATCTGCTTTCTCTGTATAAAAATTTGCTTTTTCTGTTTATTTCATAAAAATAATATAATATGTGGGTCTTCTTGCTCTGGCTTCTTTCACCTAGCGTCATTTTGAGATATTATTCCAGTTGTAACATATGTCAGGAGTTAGTTCTTTATTTATTGATGAATTGTATTTAATTATATTGACACAAAACATGTTTATTTATAAATTCATCACCTGATGGATATTGGATTGATTGTTTCTAATGAGACTATTAGGAATAAGGCACCTATAAATACTGTTGGATATGCGTATATTTAATTTCTTTTTGGTAGATCCCCAGGTGTGGAATTACTGTGTCATCTATACTAAAAAAATTGTAATATGCTAATTAGACCAGACAGCCAAATGACCTTCTGGACAAAGCGGGGGCAATAGGGGCTGAGGCAAAGGTGGTTAGGGGTGTTCAGGCAGGCAGGCAGGCCAGCAGTTAGGAGCCAGTGGTCCTGGATTGCAAGAGGGTTCAAGCAAGGATGGTGGACCTTTCCCCCTACCCCTTGCATACAAATTTCTTACACTGGAACTCTAGTATGGTATATTTGTGTTAATTTTTTTTAATTGCCAATTTCCAAAATGGCTATCTCATTTAACATTCACATTTAATCATTCAATTATCACAATATGAGGGTCATAGTTTTTCTGCATTCTCTTTAATTCTTCCTATTATTTATATTTTTAATAGAACTATTCCAGTTGAATATGAGGTGGTATCTCATTGTTTTAATTTCCATTTCCATAATTACTAAAGATGTATTTTTCAATGTGCTTAGTAGCCGTATCTATAACCTATATGTGAAAATGAATCTGCAAATGGTTGCCTATTTATTTGAGGATTTTGTCTTATTACTAACCTAAAAAAAATCTTTATGTATTCTAAATGCCATTCATTTATTGGCATATAATTTGCAGATAATTATTGTCAAGTTTTTACTTATCTTTATCTGGTGGGTTTCTTTTGCTAACATTTTTTATATATTTCCTTTTATGATTTTTTTTTGGCATTGTACCTAAGAATTCTGTCAAATCCAAATTCCTGAAGATTTTCTTCTTTCTATTCTTTTAGACAATTTTTAAATTTATTTCAGTGACTCATTTGAATTAATGTTTATATATAGTGTTTAAATATAATGTTTATATATAGTGTTATATATAGTAAGGATGTAAATTCATTTTTTTTGCATGTGGATATACCACTATCTTCTGGGAAAACTATTCTACAAATAAATATAGAATATCATGGAATTAACATTGTTTTATTACTTTAATGACTTTGGCATTAGAATGAAAGAGTATTACATTGTGGATATTCTCTCTCTCTCTCTCTCTCTCTCTCTCTCTCTCTCTCTCTCTTTTTCATTCTCTCAGAAAAACTATCCTCTGTATATACATACCCTCTGAAAATGCAATGCTTCAACTATGTACTATGTAATCATTCTAGTTAACAAGTTCATTCGTTGTGAAATGTTCTATATATTTGAGCAAAGCTAGAATGGGTCAGTGTTGACAATAACTATAGCAACCACATGGCTCTTTCATCACTTGATTTTTCCTGGATGTTAGGTATATTTATTCAGTTTTCTAAATGTCTTTTAAATTTTGACCACTTTTCATTACATGAACTCATCAGTACATTTCTACCTGTTTGAAAGTTATCTGGCTTAAATATAAGTTGATAGATATAGAATGTATATTTGTAATGAAATTCACCTGTAGAAAAAGAGATGAGATTTTCCTTATCTCTGCCCTTTACTTTTAGATTAAGTTTCAGACAATTATGCAGGTAATCCAAGCACAAATGTCATGGCTTTGGCTGGGCTGGGTGGGCTTTCTTATATTACTTTTCATTTGAAATTGAGAATTCCATTGGCATTGGTATTCTTTCTTCTTTTCTTTTCTTTTTTTAAATAAATCTTTATTGTTCAGTTTATTATAGATGCTCCTCTTTTTTTTCCTCCTAACTCCTCTCTACCTGATTCCTTACTCCCACCCCATGCCCTTACCCTCACCAATGTCCTCATCAATAGGTTTGAGATTTTATTCAATTTCTTCCCACAACCCTCACCCTGAGAATAGTCAGTCCATTCCCTTTCTATGCTCCTGATTCTATTATATTCACCACTTTATTCTGTTCATCAGGTTTTTTATTCACTTGATTTTTAGATTCACTTGTTGATAGATATGTATTTGTTATCACTTTGTTATTCATAATTTTTATCTTTACCTTTTTTCTTTTTTTTCCTCTTCATATAATCCTGGTTTGCTGATGATGAACTCCTTTAGCTTTTTCTTGTTTGTGAAGCTCTATATCTGACCTTCAATTCTGAATGATAGCTTTGATGGGTAGAATAATCTTGGTTGTAGGTTCTTGCTATTCATCACTTTAAATATTTCCTGCCACTCCCTTCTGGCCTGCATAACTTTTGTTGAAAATCAGCTGACAGTCATATGGGTGCTCCCTTGTAGGTAACTAACTGTTTTTCTCTTGCTGCTTTCAAGATTCTATCTTTGTCTTTTGCCCTTGGCATTTTAATTATGATGTGTCTTGATGTGGTCCTCTTTGGATTCCTTTTGTTTGGGATTCTCTGAGCTTCTTGGACTTATAAGTCTATTTTTTCACAAGGTGGGAAAAGTTTTCAGTCATTATTTCTTCAAATAGGTTTTCAGTATCTTGTCTCTCTCTTCTTCTGGTACCTCCATAATTCTGATGTTGATAACGCTTGAAGTTGTCCCAGAGGCTCCTTACACTATCTTCATATTTTTGGACTCTTATTTTTGTTGTTGTTGTTGTTGGATGTTTTCTGCTTCCTCATATTTCAGATCTTTGGTTTGATTCTTGGGGTCTTCTAGTCTGCTGCTGGATTTCTGTATGTTATCATTTCAGACAGTGTATACTTAATTTCTGACTGGTCCTTTTCCATTTTTTAGCATTCTCATTAAGATCATTGAAGGTCTCACTAAGTTTCTCAGAGGTCTCACTAAGTTTATTGGCAGTTTGTAGAAGATTCTTGAGTAACCTTATGAATGTGGTTTTGAACTCTATGTCCAGTAGTTTGCTTTCCTCCATTTCTTTCATTGGTGACATGTTTCTTTGTCTCCGCATTTTGGCTGCTTCCCTGTGTTGATGGAGTGGCTTTGTGTGCTAGTTGTCCTTTATGGCCCATTAGCTCTGCCTCCCCAATCACCTGAGGTAGACACTCTTTGTGCATCCATTTGTGGGCTGGGTTCAGTCTTGTTGTAGTTAAGTCTTCATTGCTATTGGTACACTGGGAGGAATTGACCTCCAGGCCAATTGACTGTGAGGATGTGCTATGTCTATAATTACAGAATTTCTGTGGTGAAGACACCCCTATGGGGCAAGACTTGCTTCAGTGGGGCTTTGGTGCTCACCAAGTTTGCCTCTTGAGTGTGTCACTTATGTATGTGAGGAGTTGAAATCTGATGTCTTCTCACATTGACCTCTAGGTACACTGTTTCCTGGATCTCCAAGGAGGTGCAAGTCAGGTTGTGTCTGAAGCCACGCAGCAGGAGCTATAGGGAGATCTGCAGATTTATTCTCTTTCCTTGGAGTTTGGAAGTTTTTGGAGTTGTCTGACCCAGTTGCAATTTGTTAGGTTAAGCTGCAAGAAGGCAGGCTATTCATATGCAAAAGCCCCTACACACAGCTCTGTGGATTTGTAAATTGGGTGGGTCAGGATCTTAGGGAAGCACTAAGGCATGGTAAATAGCAATGGCTGCCAGTCAGCCCTCTCTGTATCTCAGTGTTTTTGCATTCTGTTCTGTGTCCTATGTCCCGCACCCCAGCACAGTAAACAATGATCTCTGTGTGCACTTCTGCAAGAAGGCCACCCTCTCTTTCCACCCTGATGGCCGACAGTCCAGTTTCTCCCTGTATGAGTCTGGGTCCACAGGATCTTGCAGGAAACTGGAGTTCAGACAGGCAGAAACTTGTAACTCCCTCCCAATTGGGAAAAAAAACAAAAACACAGCACACACTAGACAGATTTCCTGTGTCTCAGTATCTCTGTCTTTCTAAGCCTCTGAACATACTACCAGGTCTCAATGCACTTCTTTCTTTTCTTCTAGTTGTATAATTTCCACTTCATCTGCTTTCCCGTGGTTCTGGGGGATAGTTGTTTTGTCTTTTAGTTGTAGTTTTATTGTGGTTGTGAGAGGCAGCACATATAGGTGTATGCCTTATGCCTCCATCTTGGTGCTCTCTCTTGGTATTATTTCTTTCATTTTAAGGTTATGAGTCTTATAATTATTAATTAACCATTATAGATATTCATATTTTGCCCTCTGTACTATATGGATTGACTTGCATTAAAAAGGTGATACTTTAAAAGAACAGGACATAACTTATTAACTCTTCCTTGATCTATAGTCTTTTTCTCAACTTTCCTCATGGTATTTATCCAACACTCTCTTAGACTAAAATTCTTCCAATATCAATTACTCTAAAGTCCTTCAACATGGGCTGCTTTTTCTTTCTCTACCTCTCATACAGGAGAAATAGCCATGTGTACATAGGGCTTTATTTTCAAATTTGAGCCAAAATTTTTTTTCAATTTAAAAATCATTTTTATTTATTTTATTTCATTCATTCTCAAATACTTCTGGAATATTTTATGAAAAGGAAAAATCAAGGTTTATGCAAATTAAATGATTAATAAAAATAATATAATGTGCAAACATGGGACAGGGTCTGGAACAAAGAATTTAGTTCTTCTGAATCCAAATCCTTGTTTTACTTTTCATTATAATATAATTTAACTACATCCAGATCATCACATTTATGGCTGGTGGGATAAGATTACTTCAGGAGGTTAAAAGACGAAGGAATTGGTTTCCTATCACTGAGTCCAGAAAAATAGAGATATTCTGACACACCATTTCTTGATATTGTGTAATAGGATTGGAAAGTAGAAATGTGAACTAGCAGTCCTAGCTGGTTTGGCTCAGGGGATAAAGTGTTGGCCCCTGAACTAAAGGTTCCCTTATTCTATTCTAGTCAAAAACATGTACTTTGGATACAGACTTGATCCAGGGTCCTGGTCAGGGCACCTATTGGAAGCAAATAATTGATGCATCTCTCTCACATCGATGGTTTCACTCTGTGTGCCTCTTCCCCCTTTTCACTCTCTCTAAAAATTAATGAAAAATATCTTTGTTAAGGATCAACAAAAAATAAATATAAAAAATATAAAGCAGCAAATTAACCCCTCAAAAAAAAAAAAGATAGCCAATGACCAAATGAATGGGTAAAATGGGGATAAAGAAATACCAAATGGAGAAAAGGGGGTAGAATGATGAGGAAAACCTCCTAAGATTTTCTTCTCTTATATTCCTGAAGTTGAGGAAGCTCTGATGTATTTTTTTAAACTTTGTTTTGAGAACAGAAAATAGATGGAGCTGAGGAACATCATTTGATCATACAGACACAGGGTTTGCACAGGCGGACAGAGTAACCTAATCACTTTGGACTAAAAGAAGTCACTACTGTTCTCAAAGTTTTAAATGGAAGACCTTCTTATATGCTCATTCCTCTCGCACTAGGGGACAACACATAGAAAACCAGGAACCAGCCACCATGGAACCAGGGCAAGCAACAAATTGATATGTACCAAGCTTCTACAGCAGCCATTTTACTTCAACCAACCGTGTGTGTGTGTGTGTGTGTGTGTGTGTGTGTGTGTGTGTGTGTGTGAGAGAGAGAGAGAGAGAGAGAGAGAGAGAGAGAGAGATTGCTTTCTACTTAGATTATTTTAAAGAGTGTTCATAGCAGTTTTCTAATACTTATATTTCTTATATGAATTAATATGATGGATATTCCCCATACAATATATATAAACCATTTGGACATGTAGAAGATTCTCATTCAGAGCTCTCTGCTGGCCTCAAGAGAGACAGAGGTTACATTGGCAATTTCACATAGCTATTTCCAAAGGAAAGAAACATCAAGGGAATTCGCATACCTTTGCCCCTTGTATTCTGTTCTGTACCCTCATCTTTGGCCCCAGTGAAACTGAGAAGTGGCTATTCCATCCTACATAAAGGTTTGCAGTGATATTGAAGAGCAATGAACTTACAGAACTTGGAGAAGAGTTGGTAATGTCCTCCATGAATGAATGAAAATCCACTTTTAGAATCATTTTCCCTATGATACTGTTTCTGATTTCAATGGCCTAAAAATAAAGCCTTTCTTTTGAATATGACTCATTTGGAGCCAGTGTTCTAAAGACATATGAATGTGAGTGCCATTGAATAATTTAAAGGGACCGTGTAAAGCAAATAGAGCAGTTCGAGTCCTTGCCGGCAGGGTAGAGAGAAACTGAACCCAAGAAGCTTAATCTGCACAAGTAAACTGTTCTACTCAGACACGTACAGAAAGAATCAGACGATTAGCCAGCAGCTGCTTTTTATATATAGCAAACAAAACCAATTACATGGGGAAGAATATTCCAGCATGGCATAAAAGTTATCAGAGGGCCTGCAGAGATTCCCCCTGGAGCTTCCAAGAACAGATTCAGTAGCCAGTAATTTCTATTTTCTTAGATAATGTGCAAGGACCACGGTGCTGATTAGCCCTTAAATCACATTCTCCCAGGAAAAAAGAAAGCCTTTAATTTTGTTAATGGGCAGAGATGTGTCTCTGGTTTCTTCTTTTTCACCTTCAACGCTTCCCGAGCAATTGTGAGACGCAATGTGTGGAAGTGTTTGTGTGTCTGTGTGTCTGTCTGTGTGAAAAACAAGTTGATGAGTTAGCTCCTCTGAGGGTTATACTACAACTTTTTATTATTAAGAAATGTCTCCCCATTAATTTACGTTTGAAATTTTTGTGTAATAAAGAAAACAGTCGTTTTCCCCATGGTCTTCTATAACTAAAATCTCAAATCCTGGTGATAATCTAAGTTCTTTGTGGCCTAGAGTAAAGAGGACAAAGAAAGAGAGAAGGAAACTGGAGTTCATTATTGACACATCTATCATTTTGTATCAACCCTAAGCCTGATAGAAGTTCTAGCCTTCTTTGCCCATGTATGACCAATGACTGTCATAATGCCCAATGTCTAATAGAGACCTGGTACAAATACATTTTTACTATTCTCAATCCAGGTAGAAAATTCCTTAAATCATAAAAGTGAAAGAATATGTAAAAAGGAGAATTAAAAAAATAGCTAAAGAAAAATAAAACACTTTATATGTGAAAATTATAAATAAAAGAGAAAGAGTAAATTAGAAAAACCTAATCACACTAAATAAAATGAAAGTTAGATTATCTTACTATTTAATGAGTCTATAGAACTCAGCACCTTAGGGATATGGACCAAAAATCACAGGGGAGATAAAAATAAACATTAAAAATGTTGACCTTCAGCAAGCATCAATAAAGTGCCATTTTCATTGATCAAGGTAGAGTTACCATGAACTGAGCTATATCAAGTTGACATACCATCAAGTAATATACCACTAACATAGTGACCAATATAAGGAAAATGTGATATTTTTCTATAATTAACAGAGAAATAACCATAGGTATTAGATATAGCATATAACCACTAACCAGTGTCAATTATCACATATTAACTTAAGAGCTTTATTTCAATAATTGTTTCTTCTTTCAAACGTGTCTATACATTTATAAATTAACAGGCATATTTATTTTTCTGGGAATAAAACTTTCTTGTGGACATACAAGGAAATTTCTCTTTCTCTCATTAACTGCACAGATCCATCTGCCTCTCTTCCTTCACACTCACTGAGCATGGTCCAGTTACCTGCATCTATACAGAACATTATTGAGAACTCAGCTCAGGGAGAATAATAGAGTGAGAACATCTATCAAGCCAGCCCTCTAGAGTTTTCATGGTCTATTTCTTTGCTGGAAGCAAAGATGGATAAAAGTATTTACCTCTTAAATGTTTACCTAATACTGTATGAAGCAGTGACCTTAAGTGGTCTTTACAGCTCATAGACCACACACACAAAATTATAAATGAGCAATTTTGGTTCCCATGAAACGAATGGTTCTGGCACACTCTCCTCCACTTCTAGAGGATTGCAGGTAATATTCTCCGGTGATATTACTATAATTCATATGTGGCAGTAAGTAGGTTTCTGAATTTAGACTAAGGTGGGCAATATAGAGGAGTAAATAGTAAAGAAGAACTGTCAGAGCTTTATTAGAAAAGGTTGATTCAATTGACTTGGGACTCTAAACTTGACCTTGAGTAATCAATCAACTAGCAAATATTAAAATATTCAACCGGTGCCTCCTATGTGTCAGAATATAAACTTCGGTTCCTGCCAGTACCAGGTAGTCAATGAGCCAAAGTATGGCAGGGATCTACACTGAACTCTTCGTAAGTGTCCTGTCTGCAGAATAAAGCAGCCACTCAACTATTTTCTTTCTCTTATACAGAAACACACATTCAGCGATGCAATAACTTCTAATTTTTAATAGAGTCAAAACTTGAAACCCATATTTAACACTTTTATTAAAAAGTTTTTGGAGCCGAAACCGGTTTGGCTCAGTGGATAGAGCGTCTGTCTGCGGACTGAAAGGTCCCAGGTTCGATTCTGGTCAAGGGCATGTACCTTGGTTGAGGGCACATCCCCAGTAAGGGGTGTGCAAGAGGCAGCTGATTGATGTCTCTCTCATCGATATTTCCAACTCTCTCTCTCCCTTCCTCTCTGTAAAAAAATCAATAAATATATATTTAAAAAAGTTTTGAAAATATACTTATTGTGGTATTAAATACATTGCAGGCTAAACACAACATGTGTGTTAGTAGAATTCAGTCATTAGAAACTCGGATGCTTAGTCCTACAAAAAATTTCAAAATCAAGTCAATCTATGTTTTACAGACTACAGTGAAGCCTTTGACTGTATGGATTATGGGTTGCTCTGAAAGAAATGGGTATTACATACCACTTGATTGTCCTGATACATAACTTGTATTGTGGACAGAAAGTCATTGTCAAATAGATATGGTGAGACAGAGGATTCCATTAGACAAAGGTGTCAGACAAGGGTGCATATATCTCCCTATTTGTTCAAACTGTCAGCAAATATTCCCATTATTATGCAAAAATTGGACAGTGAAAAGGGCTTTTAATTAAAAAAAAAAGGTTCATTTGAAATATGTTATTGGTCCTGTGGTTTGGCTCTGTGGATAGAATGTCAGCCTGTGGACTGAAGGGTTTTATTATTGACTAGAGAACCAGCATGCAAAATTGTGCAGTCCCACCCACCACTCTGCCTTGATACCCTAACCTCTCCACCCAGATTTCTAGCATACCTGGCCCCACACCCGACCTCTCTGGCGTTCTCTGACTGCTTCAAGCCCTGCCCTGGGTCCTGCCAGTAACCTGGGGCTGGTCTTGCCTCCAGGTGTCTCCCTGCTTCCACCCCATCTCCAGAGCAACGTGGTGGCTCCACCCTATCATGGTGCCAGAGAAAAGCATGGAAGCTTCCCTTCTGCTGTGAAGTTTCGAGAACCACTTCCTGGCAGCATATTTGCTGCACTCTTCTACCTGGCGGGTGGGTGGTGGGCACACTGAGTACAAGCGGTGGGTGGCGAAGGACTGGTGAGGGGGGCACTATGGACTCTCACCCCCGCCCTCCCTGCCATGGGATGGTCCTGCCTCCTCCTGGTGTCTCCCTGCCTCCTCCACCCACCATGCACGTAGACTCCTGCTGAATGGTTGTTACGGTGTGAGGGTGTCACAACCATTAACATATTAGCTCTTTATTCTATAGGGTGTTTCTATCTCTCCCCCTCCCTTCCTCTCTGAAATCAATAAAAATATATTAAAAATAAAGAAATATGGTGTTGCAGGAGAGCTCTACAGACATATTTTACCCCTAAAGGATGAACAAGTGGGTATTAGAACAAATTAAACTTCATACATAGCTGGAGGCAAACAATGATAATTCTGCATTGGTCCTACTTCAGCCACATTATGATAAGGCAGAGTTCTTTAGCAAAGGAATAATTCTGAGAAAGAGGAAAAGAGGAAGACCAAATATGAGATGGATAGACTCCAAAGATAAAAATACAGGCATGAGTCCACAGGAGCTGAGCAGGGCTGTTGAGACACGATATTGTGGACATCAGTCATTGTAACACAAATGTCTTCTAACTGCATTCGTGATAAAGCTTCTATCCAGTGTCAATTTGGCTTGAACACTTAAAAATATCTGTATTTTTGCCCAGCCAGTGTTGCTCAATCATTTAGCTTCGACCTATGAACCAGGAGGTCAAAGTTCAATTCCCCAACATGCCTGGGTTGCTGGCTCAATCCCTAGTGTGGGACTTGTAGGAGGCAGCCCATCAATGATTCCCATAATTGATGTTTCTCTGTCTCTCTCTTTCTATCTCTCTCTTTCTTCCTTCCTCTCTGAAATCAATAAAAAATATATTTAAAAAAATCTGTATTTTGTAAAGGTGTGACTCGTGAGCAAGACATCTCCAGGGCAAACAGGAGTCACTAAGACCAAGATGCATACTTAGACAGAGACAGGGCTGGGTTGAGGGCTGATTCCTAATGTACTAAATAGTAAATGCTACTTATTCCACTTCAATGTCCAGATGCTATCCAATTCAGTTTCAAGAACAATTTGAAAGTAAAAACAACTCCTGTTTGTCTATATGAATAACTCTCATGAATCTTTAGAGGCAGAGCATTCCCTGGACTGCACAATAAAAAATGAAAAACTTTCTCATTTGATCAAACAAAAATTATACATGAGATAATTCAGTTTTTAAATATCCATAAAATATTGCTTTCCCCACAGGGCTACCTAGCCATCCTGCTAACAATACCTTCTCCGAACTCTTGAGACTTAGAATCAATAGCATCTTAGTCGGTAGATTTTAAAAATAGGCTAGTCTATATTATTCTGGACATGTTCTACATTTTTTTATTGGGGATGATCTCACCTGTCACTCTCATGTTTGTTATCCTGAAAACCTCTAGCAAATTTTTAAATGCCAATGTCATCTAGGTCATCTTCTCCCTGATACTGTCTCTGATTTGTTCCTCTCATCAACTAATTCTAAGTTCTTTTCAACATAGTCCATATTCTGTAACAATAATTAATAAATGGTAACAGGTGCATTTTTTTCTAAATTCTCTGCCTGATTTGTGGAATCAAAGGCAGGAATTTCAGATTCATCAGTGCAACCATTATTGTCAGCAATTGCCTGGCATATAAATAGCAATTTAAAAGCATTTCTCAATTACAATTTGAATGAAAATCTTCTTTTTTATGTCCAATAATATATTATTAGCATTGTAGGGAGCAAGTGTACTTATTTGTAACACTTTCATTAAGATATAATTGACTATCACATATTTAGTCTTTTAAAGAGTATTTTAGTGGTTTTTGGAATATTCACAGAGTTCTACAACTACCACCGCTATCTAATTTTCTAATCTAACATGGTTTCAGCTTCTCCCATAATATTGTACACCTCTTAGCAACTACTCTTCATTATTCCTCTCTTTAATGCAAAGAAATTAATAATTTATTTAATGTTTTTATGAATTTTCTTATTCTGTACTTTTCATATAACTGGAATCATGTCATATGTAGCCTTTTATGTCTTGCCTTTATTCACTTGCATTGGCATAATGTTTTTAGAGTTCATCCATACTATAGTATGTATTAGCCCTTTATTCCTTGAAGGCCAAATACTATTCCATTGTATGGATATACCACATTTTATTCACCCATTTGTCAGCTGAGGTACATTTTTATTATCTACATTTTTTTACTATGATGCATAATGCTGCTATGAACACTTGTGTACAAGCTTTGTTGTGGATATACATTTTTAATTCTCTTGGATATGTGACTAGGAATATAATATCTGGTTATATGGCAACTATGGTTAATATTTTGAGGACTTAACAAACTGTTTTCTAAAGTGACTCCACTACTTCATCCATAAGAGCAATGTTCAAGGTTGACAATTTCTATATATCCTTACCAACACTTACTGTTGTCCATTTTTACTTGGAGGCTAATGAAAGGGATATGCTTGTCTGTCTGATCCTACCTCATTTCCAGCTGGCTTCTTTGTCTGAGGCGTAGCACCTCTTCCCAAATTGGCCTGCTGCTTTTAACCTCCTCATTTGAATTTCTATCAACTATTCAGAAAACTCTGTCTCCTGCGCAAAATGACATTCTCACGCCTTGAGTCTTGCCCTTCATACAACAATAAATCCCCTGAGTTCTGAGTTACCTAAAAATGAGACAGGAAGATTTAGAGAAAATAAACAGAATTAGGTCTTGACAAGTCACATTTTTTATAATATTTTGGGGTTGGGGATACTCTTTAATCTAATAAAATGTCTGAGGACAGTCATTTGCTCTTTTGAGTCTGGTATCGATTGACTAACACAGTCAGGACTGCTAGATTATTTTGTCAGATATTTTATGTTTGAGTTTTGGATATTTAATCCAAAATAAACAGATATCAAAATCATAGTCATCATAATCAAGTCCCCAGAAGAGGAGGAAAATTATTTTTTTCAACACAATTATTATCTGGAGTTTTATCCATAGAGGCCTGCAGTGGTGCAAAACATCTCTAGTTCAAATGCTTTATTTTTCTTTTGGGTCCATCATAATGAAAAAGAGGTTTTTATTGTCAGGGTATGTACCTCATAATGCTCATTGTCTCTGATTGCATTAATAACCAAATGCCTTTGTTTAACTTTTCATTTATGTTTAATCTTCCAGTTATACTTTAACTTTAGCTCATCCTACTAAGGTTTGTAACACATAGTAAGTAGTCCATCAGTAATTACACACTGACTTAAGGAGATATCAAAAGATGAAGTGTTTCTCATTTGTTAAATCTCAACCTTCTGAACTCCATTACATATTATTTATTTTAAAACAACAATGAAATATTTGTCCCTAGCTGGTTTGGTTCAGTGGATAGAGCATTGCTTAAGGGTCCCGGGTTTGATTCTGGTCCAGGGTACATACCTCGGTTGCAGCTTCTCTTTGGCCTGGGCCCTGATCAGACTTGTGCAGGAGGCAACCAATTGATGTGTTTCTCTCACGTCGATGTTTCTGTCTTTCTCCCTCTCTTGCACTTCCTCTAAAAATCAGTGGAAAAATATCTTCGGGTGAGGACTAATAACAACAAAAAAAGAATATTTGTCAATTTCTAAAAAAAAAAACAATAACAGACAAATAAGTTATTTGTTTTGGTTTTATTTTGTGCTGGTTACCTTTTTTATATTTTACATTAGGTCTTCTTACCTAATTCTCACTTTTTGAAATGGTGTTAATTAAAGAAAATAATATACAAAGGTTCTAGTATTTATTATTTAAGCTCCTTTTCTAATATTTATTTTTTATCATTACTACTTTTACTATAATAGTAATTATTACTATTTTCAAAAGTGACATACCCAGAAAATTGTTTCCAGAACAAATTTGATGAAGGCTGAATCCTGAGGATATGATTTTGGAGACTTCTAGGAATACTCAAATCACAACTGCTGGGTTGTCCCCTGATCCATGTTGCCAGGGGGGAGAAATTATATATATATATGTATATGTATGTATATAATTTGTTGTAGGATCACATTATTTATGAAAACCATAGGAAGGGAAATGAACCCATTCCAAAATCATAAATATATAAACACTTATCTGCAACCGGACACTAGGCTGTACATATGGTTTAGAACTTTATAATGGAATAATTTAGTTGCGGGCTCTAAAGAAATGTCTATATAATATCCCACCAGCTAAAAAAAAATGACTAGTTCATATGACATCATGTATTTGATGCAAGTATAGGATATTGATTCATCTTCTTTACATTCCCAGAAGTGAATGACAAATGGCAATAAAAATATATATGTTTTTAAAATTTCCTTCTCTCCATGGCATTACAACATTTTATGGGGTAGGATCATCTGTTGAAGATAGACACCAGAGAACGTAATCTGTTGACTATCTTCAAAGTAACTGATGTCTATTCTAGTAGAGCTTCCTGAAGAGTTAGGCTGGAATGACAGGAAGATTCAAAGACTTCTCAACAGTGCTTTGACTAATTAATAATGTAAGCCAGCTTACAGAACAACAATAACTGACATAACTGTAGGGAGACAAAAAATGTCCTGGTTATATTGAATTTTTGTTAATATATTAGGTAAAACATTTGTACACTAGTTTTAAAGTAGTCATTGGTTGCTCATATCTGTAGAAATATTTAACAACTTACCTATCACTACAAGATGGGGAAAAAACTAAAGAAAAATGAGCTTCTGAAATATTTTTCAGTTTTCCCATTTAAAAACAGATATTTTTTCTTAACCATATTGTAAGTGCTGAATTTAGGGCCAATTTTATCTACAAATATAGAATACCGTCTATAATTAAAGGGAGAGAGAAATATCCATGTGAGAGCAAAATGTGGATCAGCTGCCTTATGCACACTCTCTACCAGGGATCAAGCCAGAAACCCAAGAATGTGCGGTGACCAGCAATCAAATGACAACCTTCTATTGCATAGGCCAATGCCCAACTAACTGAGCTACATAGGCCAGGGCTTACCTATTATATTTTTAAAGTGTAGATATAGCTGAGACTGGTTTGGCTCAGTGGATAGAGCGACAGCTTGCGGACTGAAGGGTCCCAGGTTCGATTCTTATTGGTGGCATGTACCTTGCTTGCGGCCACATCTCCACTGTGGGACGTGCAGGAGGCGGCTGATCGATGTCTCTCTCTCATCAATGTTTTTGACTTTCTATCTCTCTCCCTTCCTCTCTGTAAAAAATCAATAAAATATATTTTAAAAATAATAATAATAATAAAGTATAGATATACTTTTATATGCATAAATATGCATCCCCAATAAATCAGAAACTTACCTTGTAAGATTAGAAATTTCTTCATAGAAGATGATAAAAAGAAAACAGGCATTGTTTGATTTTCTTCCAGAATCACTTGGAATCATATTGAAACTGTAATGCAGGGAGGCTGAGCCAAGTTGGACATGTTCAAAAACAAACCAAACAGAAAATCTTGTTTCGAATCCTTGGACTTGTTGTTTGGGTGAACCCTGTTGGGAGTAGGTAAATGTAATTGGAAAAGAGAGACTGTGCTGTACTTTTTCCTGTGGCTCCTTTGCCAGGGGGAAGGAATTAGATCAGTATCTTGGGGAATGGCATTACCTATTGGTCGGGGGCCAAACAGAAGCATTTTGCTGTAGATAGAGACTTATATGTAGTTAATTATCTCCAGAGGAGCTTTTTTAAAAAGCAAGTAGACATGAATTTATGTTTTATGAATTGTTAACAATGGCATGCTTACCATGAACAATGGTGTCTTCTCATTCCCCTTTTTTTTTCTTTTCGCATTTTATTTTTCTGCTTGCACTAGCAACTCTCTTGGGGCTCTGTATGTTCTGTTTCCATATCTCAACCCATTCTTTCTCTTTCTGAAATATATACTACTATTCTATCATTATTTCTATAATGGCTTTCTGTCATTATTTCTATAATGGCTTTCCATCATTGCAATATTATTATTGTCATTGTTCAAGTTAAAATATGCTAACTAGTCAAGTTCAGGAGAATCATGAGTCATAACTGGAGCATCTCTCAAGAATATAATGGAGCAAAACTAGACCACATATATTTAAGACTGCTGGTAATAAAGCACCAGTTGAAACAAACGTGACCAGTCACCCTGTTGGTGAGTTCTAGAGGGTAGTGTCTATCAAAACAGACAAAACTTCTCTCACCTGCTCATTTTGAAAGTATCAAACCTGAGAAATGAAAAGTGTATTCAAGTTATAACGGCACTGGAGACGGTGAATTCTATGTACTCTCCCTACACTCTCCATCACCTCATCCAATCTGAGAAATGACTTACACAGTTAACAAAACTCAAAACCAGTGCATGTCACACTCCAAGGCTACCTGTGTAGATTGGGATATTGTGATAGATCGTCACAGGTGGTGTGTCACTTAATTCCTTCTTGATCAGTGTATGTCCTAAAACTAGCGGAGGAGGAGTGGAAGGAAAATACATTGTTGGAGCAACAAAGAATTAGTACTGAGGATTGGATATTAGCCAAAGGACTGTTAAATATTTTCTCACTAGAAAACGAATGGCCTTAAACTACTTTATCACTAAAAACATAATGGCAATAAATGAATTTGTTTGTAAACTTAGAAAGATAGGAAAGGAAATAAAAAATAAACCTAAGTAAAGGAAAAGATATATAAGATAAAAATTAATGTATTGAATTAAATTCCATTAAAGCAAATACATTTTAAAGTTTTATAAATAAATTATAAATATGAAATACTGGTTAATTTGATAAACAAAATAGAGGAAAAGAAATATATACTCTCAGACATATGAGTAGGGAAAAATCTACAGATAAAATATATATTCAGTAAGAAGAATATTTTAACCAATTCTAAACAAAAATTTAAAATCCATAATGAAAATAGATAATTTTGTAGTGAAATATAAATGATTGAATTTAGTCAGAGAGACAGAGAGACCGAAAGAGGGAAGAGACTCTCAACAAACTATTGCTGTATAAAAAATTTAAACTATTTAAATAAAGAAGGAAGTAATAGAGGAAGGAAATAAAAAAGGGAGGAGGGAAGGAATAAAATAAATTCTTTTCCAAAACAAATACGAACAAAATAGGTCAAAATAGTATATTCACTTCTGACGACTAACATAATTGTCAAAAAGTTTAAACTTTAAATTCAAAAAGAATATTCTTGCCCAACCTGCATGGCTCAGTGGTTGTGTTGGCCTATGAACCAGGAGGTCACCATTGGATTCCCAGTCAGGACATATGCAGGGTTGCAGGCTGGATTCCCAGTGTGGGGCATGCAGGAGGCAACTGATCAATGATTCTCTCTCCTCATTGATGTTTCTATCTCTCTCTCCCTCTCCCTTCCTCTTTGAAATAAATAAAAATATATTTAAAAAATAATATTCTTGGTACAAACACAGTGCAATATGCCATCTAAAAAAATTACATAATAATCTAATTAATGAAAATTGACTCAAAAATACAAAGTATTAAAATATTAAGCACGTTTTTAAATTCTTCTCTAAAAAGAATGCTTGAAATTTTATATATATATCTTGTTTTTGGATTAGAAACTTACCAGTTTAAGGACTACAATCTCCTTGAAGTACCTAGTTTCATTTATTATTAACAAAACAACAAAAGCAGAGAACATTGTGGATTTCCACTTATGGTCCTAAGGGAACAACAGCGTCCAGGATTACCTTTCCAGTGTGAGGCACCAGGGAACCAGATGGAATATATAAACAACTGTATTTCAGACTTCGGACAACAGGCAAAGCAAGGTTGTGATCCCAGAGAAAAGAAATAAAGAGGCTCCACATAGGCCCATGTACGGGGAGATAATTTTATACTGGCACAGGGAGTTTTACATATCAGTATACAACATTGGCAATCTTATAAAACTTTAGCATGGCTAAAGTGAATTGCCTTTTAATAGCAATGAATTATTACAACTTAAATTTAATATCATATCTATAAGACCTATAAACTGATTACTTCAAAACACTAACAAAAGGATTCAAAACCATAAATAAATTGAGAGAAGCACATTTTCATGGATTATTTGTCATTTGAAAAATATTCTAAAGAAATTTATTTATACTAGATTCAATGTAATTCCAAATATCATACAACAGTAGTTCTTTATAAGGTGACAAGCTGATTTTAGAATTTAGATTGTAATGAAAATGGCCTAAGATAACCAAAGCAATCTTGAAAAAGAACAAAGTGAGATATTTTACCTTACTATAAAATAAAAGTAAAACAATATATCATTAGAGTAATAATAGAATAAAAACAGATCCAGAGATAGAGAAGCATGAATCAGATCATCAAACCTCAGAGGGAAGGCAGGGGAGGGGAAAAGGGAGAGGAAGTGATTAAGCAAAGGATTTGTATGAATGCATATAAGCATAACCAATGGACACAGACACTAGAGGGGTGAGAGCATGAGCAGGGAAGTGAGGGGGAGCAATGGGGAGATAAAATCACAAATGTAATACCTTAATTAATAAAGAAAAAATAGTTTCTCTCTCTCACACACAAATAATAGATATATAGATCAATATATATACCAGAACAGATTCCAGAAATCAACTTACTAGTATTTCTGACTTTAGATCCATGCATACACAGTCAATTGATTTTCAATAAAAGTGCAAAGATAATTCAAGAGGAAAAATATATTTACAATAAATGGCACTGAGATAACAAGATATGCATATGAAATATATGGGGCCTCAAACTTTATCCTCAGCATAAAATGAAAGTTAACTTAAAATTGATCATAGATTTAAATGAAAATACTAATATTATTAAACTTCCAGAAGAAAAGAGAAGCATTTAGTGTCAGAAGGAAACACAGCAGGAATTTTTTGTCCTTGTGGGAAGCAAACATTTCTCATATTGAGCCTAGAAATAACTGGTCATGAAAGAGAAAGATGATGAATTGACTTTATTAAAATTGAAAACTATGCCCTTTAACAGACATTGATAAGAAAATAAAATTTCTAAACAATATATCAGATATCTTTGTGCAATTCCATAATAATGACACAAACCCAATTTTTAAAATGAGGAAAAAATTCAAACAGACACGTCAGAAATAAAGATATACAAATGGCCAATACGCACATGAAAAGATATGCAACAGTATTACCCTGGAGGGAAATTTAAATAAAATCTATAGCAACACTCCTATGCAGTCATTAGAATGGCTAGAATTAAAACCCACACACAATGTAAATCGTGTATGAGGATGTTGAGCAACATTTGCTAAAGGAAATTTAAAATGGTTCAAGCTATTTGAAAAGGAGTTTTATAGTTTCTAAAAATGTTACACATACGCCTTAATGAAATAGAGTAATTATAGCACTAAGTGGAAGAGAAGTGAAAATACCTCCACACAAAGACTTGCATGTGGGTATTTAGGGAAGCTTTATACATAATAACACTAATTGGAAAAATCCTGACGATGTCTATCAATAGATGAGTGAATAAACAAACTGAGACACACCATGCAATGGAACAGCACTCAGAAACAAGAAGGAACACACTACTGGTAGACAGCAAAGTAATCACTCCAAAAACACGTCAAAGAATCTGGACACAAGATGAGCACAATGCTGCGTTGTTCTATTTTTGTGACACTTTGGAAAAGATTACTTTTTTTTTTATTGTGTTACATGTATACATATCTCCCCATTGCCCCCCCTCCCTCCCAGTCATACCTCAACCCCTCAGTGTCTATGTTCATTGGTTATGCTTATATGCATAGATACAAGTCCTTTGATTGATCTCTTATCTACCCCACCTCTCCTTCATCTTCCTGCTCTAATTTCACAGTCTGTTTGATGCTTTACTCCCTCTGTATCTATCCTTTTGTTCATCAGTTTACAATGTTCTTTATTCTCCACAAATGAGTGAGCTCATGTGGTGCTTCTCCTTCATTGACTGGCTTATTTCAGTAAGCATAAGGCTCTCCAGTTCCTACCATTTGCAGCAACCTGGTTGGAACTGGAAAAGACTACTTTAATCTTCACTCGTAGAAAGCAGAGCAACAGTTGTCTCAGTGTGGCCAGAGGTGGGTGGTGACTGACTGGGAAGGGCCATTAAATGGCCTTTTGAATTATAAAAAGATGTTTTCTACTTTAAATGTGGTGGTGATTACTGAATAAATCCCATGGAACTATACAATTAAGATCCCTATATTTTAGTCCATGTGGCTCAGTAGTTGAGCATTGACCTATGAATCAAGGAGCTCACAGTTGGATTTCTGGTCAGGGCACATGCTGGGTTGAGGGCTCCATTCCCAACAGGGTGTGGGCAGGAGGCAGCTGATTAATGATTTTTTCTCATCTTTGATGTTTCTATCTCTTTCTCTCTCTCCCTACCTCTCTCTAAAATAAATTAAAAACATATCTAAAAAAAAAGGATCACTAATATATACATATTCTATATAGTATATATGCATTATAATCCCATGAAATAAATTAAAATAATAAACAGAATATTTTTTAGGAATAAACCAGTTCATTTTATGCTCTATCAATATAAAGTTAATGCAGTTAGGAAATCTATAGAAAAGTAAAAAAATAAAGAGGTAAGAGTCAGCTAATAGTATCAAATATAACATTTCCCAGCCACAGTAATGATAACAAGTTGAAACGATGTATGAATGGATCAGAAGAGACAGGCAGGCTTTCACCTATGTTTTTATAATTAATTGAATGAGCATGTAAATCTTACAAATAGAACTCTATATAAGGACTTCAGCATTAAATTTTGAGTTTCAGTTTGTTCAAGGGTAAAACAAATTGGAAAATGTGTCTAGTAACTGAGAAAGATTCTATAACCAAGGGATATATTCAGGGTACATTTGTGCTCACTGTAAAACAGATCAATATAGATCAGGAATTATTTGCACAGTAGTCAAGTTCTATTTTTTAAAAAAAATCTAGCTTATAATGTGCCAAAACTAAAATGATGCAATTCTTCTTTTTTGTCCTCTATTTAAACAATTCTTTTAGCCTGAGTATAGTGTAGCAATAGATATTTCATACCGTAAGTGAAATCCAGATACCCATTTTCCTTTAGGAAGACACAATTGCCTTTTGGGATATAGCTATATAACCCCTTTTAACATTGATGATAGTATATACAAATTGAAAAGGACTAACCCATTTCCAACTATGTGAACCTTAAGGAAAACTTATACTATATAATTGCTGATGAGGGGAAAGAATGGTGAGAGGTAGATAGATAAAACATAGCTTTATGGGGGAAGGATCCAAATTCCAAGTTACTTTTTCTTACATGAAACCAGAATGCATCCTTGCAGGCCTGGCTTTTGTAACTAAAGAAAGAGTCATAACAAAAAGAACTGATATGATGGTCAATCAAGGTGACAGACAAAGAAGGAGATTGGACTTCAGAGGTTCAGACACATGTCTGAGGATCTTTATCTCAATACTAGAGGCCTGGTGCATGAAAATGTGTGCCCTGGAGGAGGGTATCTCTCAGCCTGGTCTGCCCCCTCTCTGTCTGGGAGCCCTCAGGGATGGGAAATGATCCAGTAATTAGGGGAAGGCAACATCCCCATCACACCTCTGCTTCTGCCACTGCTGGCAGTGCAAGCCTCTGCCTGCCTCGTTGCCTGAGCCTCGGGTGGCCCTGGGTGGCTGGGCAGCCACCATCCAAGGCTGCCTGCACCTTGGGCCAGTCCTGGACAACTGTGGGGCTGAGGGAACTGGGAGACTCCGGAGGCAGATGCACAGGGTGGCTAGACCTGCTAGGTGGTGGTCCTGGCAGTGTGGTGTGCCTGCAACCTTGGTGGGGCTGAGGGGACTGGGTGTCACTATCTTGTGGCTGAGGGTGCTGCCATCTTTGAGAATGTGATGGTCAGTTAGCATATACCTTCCTTATTGGCTGTGGGTACTGCCATCTTTGTGAGGGTGTAACAGTCAATTAGCATATTCCCTCCTTATTAAATAGGATTGTCTCTGGTCTTAGAATGCACTAGTCCTCCACCCCATCCCCCACATCTTTGCACTTGCTAATCCTAGAAAGCTCTTCTCATTGATTTTCCCAACTTGACTCAAAAAAAACCACATACACAGAAAAAAGCTTTTGCCAGAGAAAAGGAGGCCTGGGGGAAGATAGATGAGGGAAAAGGAGGGACAAATGGTGATGGAAGGAGACTTGATTTAGGGTGGTAAACACACAGTACAATATGCAGTTGATGCCTTATATACCTGAAACCTATATTATTAATCAATGTCACCCCAATAAATTCAATAAAAAGCCCTTTCTTTGTCACCTTATTTAAAACCACAACTGGCCTACCACCACCATCACATTTTTCATCCTCATACACCACACATGCGCGCGCGCGCACACACACACACACACACACACACACACACACACACGCACACACACACAAGCACTTCCCATTACCCATTTCTGCTTCAGTTTCTTCTGAGACTTTCCATGGTCATAATTAGATGAAAGATAGATTAGATAATTTTTTTCTTCACTTACCTGTCTGTCTTCCCTTTGGAGTCACCTTATAAGGGTAGAGACTTACATTTTGTCACTGTTCTATCACCAGCACACGACACGTAATGCTACTTAAACATTTATTGATTGACTGACTAACCAAGTGATTGAATTAGTGATTGACAGGAGGATGAAAGTTGGGGGACACAGTTTGAAGTTCAAAACTACTATATGGTGTGTGTGGATGGGAAGAGGATACAAATAACTATCATGGACTCCTCAACCCAGCATGCCCTTCTCTAACATTTTTCAAGTAATAAATTTGGGGTTAATAAAGTGTTTTTATTACACAGTAGAACAGGGTCTACGTGAAAGTACCTTAATAAAATTCCAGATAAATCAATGAGGACAGTGCATAATGGGCTTAAATAGAAATGGGTATCTTTCATAAATAAAGCTAATCTCTGAATTGTCACTATGATAGATATTCCTGCAACTTTAAAACAACATCTAATGCTACTGATGGAAGCCAATTCTTGGGCTAAATGAAGCATGATGCCCTGCTGTGACAAATCCAATTAATCTATTTACTCAACAAAATTTATTGAATACTTTTAATAAATAGCCTACCTAGGCAGCAGGAGGAATTGTATTGGCATTCTTTTTCAAGAGGTGCTTCTGAGAAAAACTTTATATTCTGAGTTCCAGATTTTGACTTTAATTCCTAGTTAGGTTCCCCACAGAGTAGATACCTGGGCTGTTAAAACCTTAAGTGACTATGCAGACAAAATAAATAAATATACACAAACAATAGAAATAACAATTTACATTAGTATTGATTTAGCTAATTTGTAGTCACCGGTAACATAACATGATTAGATTTTCTCTGTTTTATCACTCTGATGTTGCATCATTCTTATATCCCCTCCGTTACTCCAAATCCGTCCATTTCATATTGGTTTGTGTTTAAAAGGTCCCTGACTTATGATTTTTACACTATTTGATATGAAGTCTCTGCTAGTCCAAAGCTCAAAAATGAAATAAACTTTTTTAGCAACTGTGACATAGCTTTAAATACTCCACTATTTGCAGTTTCTTACTGTATAAACCTTTGCAATACAAAAAGGGAAAATAAACATAAGTAGGTTTTCTGCTTTCACATATGTTGCAGAATGGCTGCAGTAATTAGAAATAACATGGAAAATCAATTCTACCTTTTCAAGATTGAGAGATTATAGGAAACACATACATTTTAGCATAATTTTAATTTTTTTTTTCAGGACAGACTCTCTCTAAAATAAAGTTCTGGCACAGGGCAAAGTCATTTTATCTATAACACACTTTTCATGTGTTTACTTCCATACAAAATCTACCCACACGTTCCAGCTATTTATTTCTCTTATGATACACAAGGTAGACATTATGCTAGAAGCTAAGAAAAAAGAAGATGAATGAAACAGTGTTTTATCCATCAAACAGTATGGATTTTATATGATACAGAGAAGAAGTGAGGCTATCAAAAAAGACCTGTGGGAAAAATTTTTTGTAAGGAAATATTTCAAATGTAAGATGAGAGACTTATGGAAAAAAAACCACGAGTTTTTCTCTTTTAGTTATCAGCAATCCCCCATGCCTTGAAAGATATACTGCCTCTGGTTAACTAAAACAATATACTTGAGAAAATAACTATAATTAATTATACAGACTAATGTAAGGATCATTTTCACAAAAACTTGTTAACAACATAAACATTTTTACATCTATTCTGAGCCATTTCCTTAGGAAAATAACATACTAGATTCCCCTTCCTTCCTTTCTGGAGGAAGAGCCTGCCTGGACATTGGCATGAGTAATTGTTTGTTTATGACATACATATATACATTAAACAACATAAAATATTGGTTTCATGTTTTAAAAATACATGTAATTGACATTACACTGTGCAACTTCTATCAATTTTTTTCTCAGCGTTATGTATCTAAAATGTAATCAATTCATATATGTCATCCTATCATTTATATGTGTATCTATGGAGTAGTCTCTGACAAGAATATGTCACAACTTATTTATCCTTCCTTCTGTTTATAGACATCTAGGTAGTTTTAAATTTTCTCAGTTTTTCTATAATCACTCATGTCTATCTCCCCCAAATCATGAGCTAGGGTTTGTCTGCGGCATATGCTTCTGAGTGAAATAGCTTGGTCCCAGAGAATGAAACCTTTAAAATTATTATAAACTAGAGGCTCAGTGCATGAAATTCACGCATTCCGGGGTGAGGGTGGGGGTTCCCTAAGCCCAGCCTGTGCTTTCACACAGTCAGGGAGCCTCATGATCGATCACCCCTAAGAGGTAGGCCCTGCCCACCTGGCTAGGGCTCCATGATGGATTGCCCTCACAGAGGGAGGCAAAGGCTACCCCCAGCTGGCCAGGTGGCCTGAGCCTCCCTCTGCAGGCTGATCATGGGGCAATGGCCAGGCCCCTGACCAATTACATCACACCCACCTTGACTGGCCTGGCACCAATGGGTGTCATGGCATGGTTATCTGAAAAATAATCCAGATGCTTATTCTGGTGTTTGGCCCTTTGGTCAATTTGCATATTATGCTTTTATTATTATAGATGAATAAATTGCCCTGTAAATTGCACTGATTTATATCACAATCAAAGTGCTAAAAGATATTCCTTGCTGTAATCAGAGCTTCTCACAGTAGGTCATCCCACATTCTGAGAGGCACTGGAAATTTATAGCAAAGTTGTGGCTTGTCATGATAATTAGAAAGTGATATCATTACTTGGGTGGGGGTCAGAAACGTCATATGAGTAGCGACGTATGTGACAATCTCCCATAAAAAGGTATTCCGATTCTCAAAGAACTTTTGAAAATATAACAGGACGTTCATGAAGATAAACAAATAAAAAATCCCCAAATTGTGTGTAATTATCAGAGTTGGTAACATAAATCAGTTTCTGCATAAATTCAAGGAATTTTTGGCTTAGTTGTAACCTACATTGAATTTTCAATGACTAGAACCACTGTGTTAATTGAAGAAAAATAAATATGTTTTATCAGGAGGTACAGATATGTGCAAAAATCTCTCTTTACTGCTTTTAAAAAGGCACAACATACTCATTTAATAATAATACCTGTGGTCATTAAATTCTCTAAAAAATCACAGGATTTCCCTAACTGGTTTTGCTCAGTGGGTAGAGTGTCAGACGGTGGACTGAAGGGTCCGAGGTTTAATTCCAGTCAAGGGCACCTTCTCAATCCCCAGTAAGGGCTGGGCAGGAGGCAGCCAATTGCAGATATTCCTTTCTCTCATTGATGTTTCTATCTCTTTTTTTTTCCTTTTCCTTCCTCTACTCTAAAAATCAATAAAATCATATTTCAAAATTTCCAGGATTTATCTATTTTCGATACTGTATTTTTCACAGTGATATAGATGCAAATGGCTGACATTATGCAGTCATGCCCAAGCATTTATATATTAAACTATGTAATAATACTATTGGCCGGTGCATGAAATTCATGAACAGGAAGTTGGGGGTAGGGGGGTGGGATATTCCTCAGCTGGGCCTGTAACCTCTCTAATCCGGGACCCCTTGAAGGGTGTCCTACTGCCGGTTTACATGGATCGAGCCTAAACTGGCAGTCAGACATTCCTCTTGTGCAATCCAGGATTTCTGGCTCCTGCCTGCCTGATTGCTCCTAACCACTCTGCCTGCAGACCTGCTTGCCCCCATCTTCCCTCCCCATTTGCCTGCTTGCCCCTAACTGCCCACCCTTGCTGGCCTGCTCACTCCAAACTGCCCCCCACCACTGTCCTGATCACCTCCAACTAACTTCCACTGATAGCCTGCATGCCACCATCTGGACACCTGCTAGTCTGCTTACCCCCAACAGCCCTACTCCGACCAGCCTGATCATCCACAACTTCCATCCCATCCTGACTTGATTACCCACAACTGCTCTCCCCTCTTTGCCTCTAACCACCTCTACTTTGGCCCTGCCACCATGGCTTTGTCCAGAAGAATGTCTAGAAGGTCTCCTGGAAATTCTCCCAATCTAATTAGTATATTTAACCTTTTATTAGTATAGATAGAGGCCTGGTGCACAAGTATGGGCCAGCTGGTTTGCCTTGAAGGGTGTCCTGGATCAGGGTGTGGGTCCTGCTGGGTGCCTGGCCAGCCTAGGTGAGGGGGTGATGGCCATTTTCAGGCTGGCCATGGCCCCCAGTGACCCAAGCTCCCAGACCTTCCTTTTTTGCTTTTTTAAACTTTTTTTAGTCCCTTCTTGAGAGGAGGCCAGGACTGGCTGGACGCAGGTTTCTGGGATTTACTTATTTTCTATAATTGAAATTTTGTAGCCTTGAGCGGAGGCCAGGGCCAGCTTAGCTTCCTCCATCACCAGGGGCAACCCAAGCCTCCTGTTTGCTCCAGCTCTGTGGCCACCACCATATTGGTTGAGTTGATTTGCATACTCACTTCTGATTGGCTGGTGGGTGTAGCTTGTGGGTATAGTGGATATATGGTCAATTTGCATGTTTCTCTTTTATTAGATAGGATTATAAATTACTTTTACTTTGGGTATTATATGTTAATATATTATCCTATCTAATATAGAAGGAATATTCTAATTGACTATCACTCCATAACAAAGTTGGTTGAACCCAAGCAGAGACTCAATTCCCATAAGGAGCCTTAAAGACCAATCAGCAGGAACCTAAGGTTCTGCCCTCCTCTGCCCCCATGGGGCCTTGACAGGGGACCTCAGGCTGTGGCCCCCTACCCTGGCGTCAGGCTGGGGGACCTCAGGCCGCAACGCTCACCCCAGTTCCAGTCCAGGGGACCTGAGGCCACAACCCCATCTGGCAGGGCTTGATGGGGACCTCAAGGTGAGCTTCCTGTCCTGGTGCTGGGCTAGGGGGCCTCAGGCTGCTCCTCCCGCCGGTGCCAGGCTGGAGAACCTCAGGACATTTCCCCACACTTTGTGGGGCTTGATAGGGGATTTCAGGCTGCACCCCCCAGCCCCAGGACCAGGCCAGGAAACCTGAGGCTGCACCCTCCTGCCTGGATGGGCTTGACAGGGGACCTTCAGACCATGCCCCCCACCAGTGGG
This sequence comes from Lasiurus borealis, assembly GCA_004026805.1. Classification (NCBI taxonomy): domain Eukaryota; kingdom Metazoa; phylum Chordata; class Mammalia; order Chiroptera; family Vespertilionidae; genus Lasiurus; species Lasiurus borealis. The sequence continues at coordinate 45,069 of PVJN01001418.1, forward strand.
GCTTGATGGGAGACCTCAAAGTGTACCTCCAGTGCTGGGTTGGGGGAACGCAGCGCATGGGTTTGATAGGGGACTTGAGGCTGTGCCCCCCTTCTGGTGGGACTTGATGGGGGACCTCAGGCCACCCCTCTCCCATCCTGGCGCTGAGGTCATAGGCTCTACTGATTGGTTGAGGACTGGGTAGGGAGTAGTTAATCTTTGTATCTAGTCCTGATCTCAGCTATGGGCTATTTGATCTGGTTTCCTGAAGGTATGGTTCATAAGGTACTCCTGCATTTCTGGGCCTGCGGCTAAAAACCAACCAAGGTCAGGTATTAACTTTAGTTTGACACAGAAATTCTATTCCTTTGATCAGCAGTCCTTAGGCTTTATTCTTAAAACAGATTGACCCTGACCAAAACTGATGTCCTAAGGGGTTAATGATTAAAGGGTGTGGGTGTGCAGTAAGTGCAAAGGCGGAAGGGTCTGGTTGAAAGGAGGCAGGTGACTGCACAAAGACAGTTTGAATCAAGGGAAATGTCATGTTAAAGAAATGACGAAATCCCTCTGTGGTTGCAATATCTTAAACATTTTCTTTCCTCTTTTATGTATTGTGTTTATAACTTTTGAGTTGTTTGTCTTTTAACTTATTAATTTGCTAAATTCCTAATATATACCAGAGAATAATCATTTGTCACTTAGAGGTTTTATAAATATTTTCCTACCATTCGATGTGCTTTAAATTTATTATGCCCTTTTTTGGGGGGAAATTTAAATTTCATTGCATTATAATTTAGTATATATAAACTAAGACTTTACAGAAAATTAATATTATCTAGAATAAATTTTCTAGGAATTTGGAATGAATATATCCCAAATTTGATTTCATTTGATTTTGCAGTTTTGGAGAAGATGCTCATTTAAATAGAAATATTTATTTATTTATTTATTTATTTATTTATTTATTTATAAATGCTAGGATGCTTTTAGTAATTTTTAGAGAGAGAGAAAGGGAGAAGGTTATCATCAATTGGCTGCCTACTGCATGCCCCCTATTGGGGATCGAGTCTGCAACCAGAAAATGTGTCCTGACTGGGAATTGAACTGGTGACCTCTTGGTTCCTGGGTTGATGCTAAACCATTGAGCCACACCAGCTGGGCAAATGGGAAATTTTAGGTGTGTCCATGTTTTGTCTCTATTTTTCTCATTACTTTATCTTCCATTTTATTGCCTGTCTCTGTCTCGTGATATTGGCTTTATCCCCCTTACCTCCTGAACCTCAAGCCTTATAGTTATGGTTCTGATCTCTACTAGACAAAGTGCCTGGGGAGTTTGCTCTTTCCTTTAACCAGCCACTGTGGTGTGTGGCAATTTCTGATCTCACAGATTGGACCTTACACACATGCTTTCCTACATTCTTTTTTTTTTTAATATATTTTTTTGATTTTTTACAGAGAGGAAGGGAGAGGGATAGAAAGTCAGAAACATCGATGAGAGAGAGACATCCATCAGCTGCCTCCTGCACGCCCCACAGTGGAGATGTGCCCACAAGCAAGGCATATGCCCCCAACCGGAATTGAACCTGGGACCTTTCAGTCCACAAGCCGATGCTCTATCCACTGAGCCAAACGAGTTTCGGCAACTTTCCTACATTCTTAAATTTCTGGTTTTTCATACCATTTCCAGGTAGACTATTATGAGCTCTATTCTCTGGGTGTGTTCAAGCAGATGATCCATTACCGAGCATCATTGCCATTATTTATTGATAGTCTGGGAGGATGGCAGGTCCGACACCATAGCTGTGCTCATGGTTCTTAGTATCTGTTCTGTTCCTAGTTGAAACAGTATGTAAGTTGGTTTCGGAAACTCCCTAAAGTGCTTTTGTCATTGCCATTACTGTTGTTTATTTTGTTCATTTGTTTCTTTAATTTTCTCTATCTTCACAATGTATTTGTAGCATCGGTTTTGCCTCCAGTTATACACTTACTATATATACCCTTCAAAAATTTTCAAAATTCATTTTGAGAGAAAGGAGGTGGATTGTACATTTGTTAAATGCCACATGTTAAAACATATATCTACTCCTGATGAGGAATATATATCCCAGGTTTATGAATAAGTATAACTGTACTTTCTTCCTGAGGCAAGATAGTAATTTCTTAATAACAACCCAAGGTTTCAAGTTAATGGAGCTGCCACAGAGGCAGTGAGTATAACTGAGACCCCCTAAGTGTTTATGTGCTCTTGTCTTACCTATTTATTTTCATTTGTGAGTCTAGGTTGAAAGTGGTAATTGTTTAATTGCGCACGTTGGCTTTTTCATTTTAAAATTTAACATCTCGCAATGTTTTTAATCTAAAATAATGCCTCATGCTGTGATAATCAACAGGATAAAATGTAAGAATAAATAAATAGCAGGCATTTAAAAGATTCCTCTTATCTACCATCAAGTCCTAATCTGCTGAATGTAAACTTAATTGCAATATATTTTCTTACTTGGTTACTGAGGTTTGGTATCTTTGGAAACACGAAGTTCTATAACAAAGTATCAGTTGTTAGTTCTTCTGAAGTAGGTTGTAATGATCAGAACACAGAGTAATATTTAACCATTAAGTGAAAAGAAATAATATTTTTATTTTCCTTGAGTTGAATCTCATTTTGCAATGATATTTCAGTTCCTCATGTTGTAGTAAGCCCCAACCATAAATTTTTTTTTGTTGCTACTTCATAATTGTAGTTTTGCTACTGTTATGAATCATAATATAAATATCTGTGTTTTCTGATGGTTTTTAGGTTGTGAGTCATGACCTGCAGGTTGAGAACTGCTGTTATAGATGCTGGACAGAGACTTTGGAGAATTACCTAGGTGTGAAAAGCCACAGCCTGCATGGCCTCCGGTTCAAAGACTTGGAGAAAGGGCTGATATGCAAATTAAAAAACAAGAGAAGAAATATAAATTTGGAATAATGGGGGGACCAGTTGTGAACCTAGTTCAAGGGACTAAGTTCCACTGAATCTCTGTTCCCCTCTGCTTTTGTTTACTAGAATACACAATTGCCTTTCAGGGATGCAAAGGGACTTATCAAAGATGATTGTTTGTAAACAATACGATTATCAGGTTGGGGGAGTTTGCTTTAGGCCCTTGAATCAGCAGTAGGTAATAAAACTCCAATATTCACTCTGTGAATATCAAAGAGCTCAATTCTGCCTTCTGACCAGACTTCTCACATTTATATTAACTACTGTTGATCTTGGTTCTCAGAAACTGGGTTTTGAAACTAAAGTTGTATAAAGGCTATTTTTTTTTAAAAAAAAGCAGGATTCTTTATTAAAAGTAGTAGTAGATAACATTTAAAACTATATACTAATAACTATGTTGTCCTGTTAGACTCAGCTTACGTTTGCTGCAAAACTTGAATGTTGTAGCATCCAACCAGTAGCTTCAGTGTCATGTGGAAACTCATTGGAATACAAATTATTGAGCTTCGGCCTAAACATACAGGATCAGAAATTTTGATTCTGACGCTGGCTAAATTTTGAGCCACAAGTGGGGTGTATCGGGTTCCTGAGGAGGATTACTGCATTACGGACCACTGAGTCTCTGCCCAGAGTTTCAGATTCAGTAGGCCTGTAGGGAGCTTGACAGCTTTCATGTTTAATGAATTTTCAGGTGAGGCTGAACTGATGGTCTGAGGACCACACTTGAAGAATCCTAGCTTTTGGAAATCCACCCCGGATAAACATAACGTGAAACACATCTGGAAGCTTCTAAAAAACACCAGTGTTTGGATTCCACTCCAGAGCAATTAAAGCAGAATCTCGGCAGGTGTGGCCCAGACTTCATATTTAAAAAACTAATTCCACGCGATTCTGAAGTATATCCAGGATTAAGGAAGCATGCTTTAAGAAAATCATCCCGTCTCCCTGTGCTGCCATTCAGCACACAAGTAGAATGTCATTCTTCTCACTAAAAACCACTGGGAATTTGAAGCAGAACTCATTTTAAGCTGTTTCTGCATAATACTCGCCCAAAAGCAATAATCAAATGAAAAAAAAAAATCAATGAAACATATTCCTAGCATTATCTAGGTCAAAATAATATATTAAAAACCCTAGGTATTCTGTAGAATTCAACTTAATAAGCAAACTCTCAACTCTATTGAAACTTTTTCTCCAACTGGGACATGTTGTAAATACAGCTCTAATAGTTTTCATTTGTTCGGAAGACATAAATATGAGTCATGGCGTAAACCTTAATCATAGCCTTTCATCTTGGGTTGCAGCGGGATAGAAATGCAAAGATATTTACTTTATTGACATATGGAAATGAATGGCACATGGGTCAATTCTCAGCTGGCACTGGGACCATTACATCTACTAGTTAAGACTCAGTCAGTAACCTGTTCTTGAAAATAAAGAGGAAATGGCCTCCTTAGAAAATGGGGGGGCTACATCAGGGAGGCCTGGGCCTCTGTTATCTGAGTCTTCTGTTCTGCAGGGAGCGGGTCTGCATTGGGGATCCCTTTGTTTACGCTCTTAGTTCTTTTCCACTAGAATAAGCACCGAGGCCTCCAAGTTGTGCTGTTCCCCAGAGTAGTCTCCTGTGGCTTTAAAGCTCTTCAAATGCTGCAACTTCTCAACACCCCACCTCCCAGCTCCCCTGCAGAATTTATAAGTGACAAGAAGCTGGAAAAATACAGATGGCATAATTATATATTTTGCAGTTGATTAATCACCACAAAACATTAATCACATTTGGTATAACAATACATAATCAAATTTCTTTATAGTTGAAATTAAGTTTCTTTCTGATCGAGAAGAGATTCCTTTAGGATATAGACGGGCTTTTTCAGCATCTGTTTGGCTCCCATTCCACATCTGCATTTGATTTTTTGTCTGCTTGAGGCCTTATTAAAATGTGGCTTAAAGGTTGTTTTATGCCTATAAATGTACATAGAATGGAAAAATTTGTGGAGAGGAAAATATTTGCACAAGTTAAATACTATAAATATATTTGCTAGGCTATCACATTTTTTTAGTGAAAAATCACTGAGTTTTGTTTTTTTTTAAGAGTAAACCTATTGAAATAAAATATGAATTATGCATGGATTTTTTTTAATAGCTACTGAAATAGTCTTAATCTTGTAATTAGCTTTACATTATTAAGATATTTTATGTGTAAATTTAATATATATAACAAGTACTTCATTTCTTTATTATTATAAAATAGTTATATGAATTGTATGTATCAATTCCTATAGATATATAAGTAATTATAATAATTTCCAAAATAAATATAATGTATATACATTACATATATATATATATATATATATTATACAAACATATACAAACTTAATGATGCCATACTACTCTACTATTTGGAGTACATAGACTAAAATTATTTTACTTCTCAATACTTGCAATCAATCAAAAATGTTATATATTTTATCTAACTATACCTATATAAAATATACACATTTCTTTATTACGTATCTAGGAGACATTAAGAAATAATGATATGCATCCTTTGCTTTCAAATATTTAACAATATCTTAATAGGAAGAACATCAGCATAGGCAACAAGGACATTTTCTCAATCCATATCTAAACAATAATATAATAATTTAATTTAAACATGGGGTGTATGTGTGTGGTGCTATACACATTACATCATGATTACACAGCTGAACTCTAGACCTCAAATAGATATTCACCTGATCATGTTACTCCGGCCCAATATTGAGACTCCCACATATTTATTATACATAGGTACATATATGCAAGTATTGATTTATCTCTAAGATACTATTAAAGAAAAAATATAGGATCATAAATTTATGGTTGTATTACTCAGATTAAAGAGAGGAATCATGCTACTGTAATCTAATTGCTGAAGAGACAAGGAAATGACCTAATTATAAGCAGGAAGAAGTGATCACATGGATAGGCTAGAAGAGACATGAAATGCCTGCAGAGAAAGTGAGAAGGGAAACCTGACCAGCATAGAAGAGCCATGTTGAAGAATGATTTTTAAAAGCCTGGTCATACATTTTGCTAATAAAGAAACTGTCCAGTTTTATTTCAAATCACCTTACTCACTAAGTCTTGGTTGCTAAGAATGGTGGGGACTCCATGATAATTTTCAACCCAAAGATCTGAATCTCATGGCGGTGAGTTACCTATGAAAGGCCGTTAGAGAAACTACCCTGTCCTATTCCCTGCACGTCCAGATGGCTTCTCAGAACCCCAAGAGCCTGCAGTCTGCCCTTCCCGGAGACTTCTCCAGCACCCACTTCTGCTTGGGTAAGGACAGGGGCACCAGATTTTACCCTTATTTCACATTCAGCCAACACAGCTCTGCGCCCGGAAAAGGTAAGCAGTACAGGCTTGATAAGTTTGCCTTTTGAACAAATAATTTGTCAGTCTAAGTTGGGAACCGGGATGTTACTAGTTCTGTGAAGCACTTTTAATGCTGTGAAAAGTGGTATACAAATAAAATGATTGATGTCCTGTCAATACAAACTTCAGGAAGGGGATCAAACAGAGCAGTTTCTTTTGAAGAAGGGATGGAGGTGGGGAGAAATGTGTTAGATTTTACTTTTCTATCTACCAGAAACCCCAAAGCATCATCCCAGAGAGAAAAGAACATGGTATCTGAACAAGGCAGAACACAATTTCTTAGCAGTAGATACAAACCAGTGAAAACACAAAAGCTGGATTTGTAAAAATCCATTCATGAGGATTTTATTGTAATTTTTTTCCCATCACTGCAATGGAGTTGGCTGGAAGTTTTCCATATCTTCAAGCATGTTTGCTTTTTTTCCCCTCTATTTTCATAGGTTTTTAAACTTTCCTTTTATATGGTCAGATTACCATTCCTAAGGATATGTGGCTGTGAAAAATATTAATAAGAGAATCTAGCAAATTGCTGATAGAAATTAGCATCTACCATCGATTGTACTTCTATAACATATGTAAAAAATAAAATAATACTCTGTAAGAACACCACAAATTAAATATACTAAGAAGTATGAATGTTTACAAATAGAATTAGCAAGCCATTATGGGACAATGCATAGATGTTTTTTGGACGACATTAGTAAATATTGAAATGAAGTCGTATATAATGCTGATAGGTAAAAAGATGAAATATTGAAAAGATGTAATTTTCTCCCAAATGAATTATAGCTAAAATGCAATTCCAGCAACAACACAACATGTGTTGTTGTTGTTTTAATGTTTAGTTTTATGGAAGTGTAAAGTGCAAGAACAAACTACATTAGCAATATTGAGAATTGTCAAAACATATACAAATGTTAAGATTTACTTAGAAATGATAGTAATTAATCTAATGGGAAGGGGGGAATGGAGGTGAGATAATGAAGAGAAAGAGTCCTAAAAAGTTAGAAACAGATCCAGGTCTCCAGGGAAGTTGATTAATGACCAGGTACACTGCTGGGTAGTGGAAAAGAAAACGTCTTTAGTAAATTTTACCAGGTCAATCACTTGTCCATAAAAATTTATTTGGGTGACAGTCGTATGGGTGCTCCCTTGTAGGTAATGAACTGTTTTTCTCTTGCTGCTTTTAATATTCTCTCTTTGTCTTTTGCTCTTGGTATTTGAATTATGATGTGTCTTGGTGTGGTCCTCTTTGGATTCCTTTTATTTAGGGTTCTGTATGGGTCTCTATTTTATGCTATGATAGGAATCATTGATGTAGGTATGAAATTAAAATGTAAATGTCTAAATTATAAAGACAAAATAATAGAAAAAGAATCTTAAAAATCTTGGCATAAAATAATAATTTCTGATATAAGACTTAATACATGCCACCATAAAGAAAGGATCTATAAATACCAGTATATTAAAATTAACATTCCAATTTCTCCAAAATATTTTAATCAAATAAAAAGATACACCAAAAACTGGAGAACAATATTTCATACAAAGATAACTAATGAAGATGATATTAAAACATATAAAGAAATTTATTACTTAATGAGAAAAAATATTCTGGGATGGGTGAAAGGAAAATACTTTGAAACATACAAGCACACACAAACACAGACTAGGAGTAATCAATTGGCATTTCACAGAAGAGAAAGGAGAAATATTACATAATCATATGAAAAGACCCTCAATTTGTCAATAATCAGCACAATAAAATTTAAATTTTTTATGAAGGAATATGTCATGGCCCTGGGCAGAAAATCAGTGAAAGTGAGCCAAGTATTGGTAATGGGTATGGCAACTGATTTTTATATACATATATTTTTATATATGACCCAGTTCTGAGGACAGTGGGAATCATTTTTTTTAATAAAAAATGATTCCCACTGTCCTCAGAACTGGGTCATACTCACACAAGAACAGTCATATAATAGAGAACCTAGAAATCAATCCAAAACACTATGCACAATTAATATTTGACAAAAGAGGTAAGAGCATAATGGAGTCAAAGCAGTCTCCTCAATAAAAGGTTTTGGGAAATTGGACAGATACATGCAAAAAAAAAAAAAGAAGAAGAAAGAAAGAAAGAAAGAAAGAAAGATAGAAAAAGAAAAAGAAACTAGACCACTAACTTTCATCACACACAAAAATAAATTCAAAATGGATAAAAGACTTAAAATTGAAATGTAAAACCAAAAATATCTTAAAGGAATCCACAGGTAGCAAAATCTCAAACATTTGCCAAGGCAATATTTTCACCAATACAGCTCCTAGGACAATGGAAACTAAGGAAAAAATAAACAAATGGGACTACATCAAATAAAAAGCTTCTGCACAGCAAAAGACACCATCAACAAAACAACAAGAGAGCCCACTACATGGGAGAACATATTTGCCAATGTTATCTCTGATAAGGGCTTAATCTCCAAAATTTGCAGGGAACTCATATAACTTAACAAAAGGAAGATAAACAACCTAATCAAGAAATGGGCAAAGGACCTAAATAGACACTTTTGGAAAGAGGACAGAGAAGGCTGAGAGACATATGAAAACATGCTCAAAGTCACTAATCATCTGAGAGATGCAAATCAAAACGACAATGAGGTACCATCTCACACCTGTCAGGATGGCTATCGTCAACAAATCAACAAATGACAAGTGCTGGTGAGGATATAGAGAAAAAGGAACCCTGGTGCACTGCTGGTGGGAATGCAGACTGGGGCAGCCACTGTGGAGAACAGTATGGAGTTTCCTCAAAAAACTAAAAATGGAACTCCCTTTTGACCCAGTAATCCCACTGCTAGGAATATATCCCAGGAAAACAGATACACCAATCAGAAAGGCTATGTGTACCCCTATGTTCACAGCAGCACAATTTACCATAGCTAAGATTTGGAAACAGCCTAGGTGCCCATCAGCAGATGAGAAGATTAAAAACCTGTGGTACATCTATACAATGGAATATTACACTGTTGTAAATAAGAAGTAACACCATTTGCAACAGCATGGATGACCTGGAGAGCATTATGCTAAGTGAAATAAGCCAGTTGGAGAACAATAAATATCACATGATCTCACTAATTTGTGGAATATAATGAACAACATAAAACTGATGAACAAAACAGATTCAGGGACAGAGAAGCCTCTATCAAATGCTCAAACCTCAGAGGGCAGGTAGGGTAGGTAGAGTTAAGGGGCAGAAATCAACCAAAGGACTTGTAAACATGCATATAAGCATAACCAATGAACATAGACAGCAGAGGGTCAAGGGCATGAGTGGGGCGGTACAATGAGGGGATAAGGACACATATGTAATACTATAATCAATAAAAAATATAATAAATAAAAACAGATGATTTCCATACCTAGAGATCAAACCATTCCATTCTTATTCATGTTTCATTTGAGAAATCTTTATATGCATGCAATTGCAGAATGCTCAAAAATATATATTAGTATCACTGTGTGTATTAACATAAAAATATTTGGTACTTCTATGATGAAAGTGACAATTACATTGTCCTGTAGTCATACAGTATAATTCTCTAAAAGAGTTAAAATAATTATACCTTAACTATGGTACTATCTCAACATAAATTGAACATCTGTATCAATATCTACAGCTCTCAAAACTGGTATACATATTATCTATTAATTTATTTAATGTGAATTCTATATTCAGTACACAGGTTTCTCTCTTTGTGTGAATTACCAAGAAGATTTAGAGGAGAGCCTTTCTTGTCCATGTCCACAATGTTACAAAATCAGAACAGGACAGTGCCTGATGGTCTGCCCTTGAACCTGAGCATATGCAAGTATCTCTCTCACAGCATCTCTGGCTTCTGTCACCATCACTCCAATGCACTCAAGAACTTACAGGATATATTTTTCTAATTGCAAGACAGCTCTGTTGCTAATGAGAAGGAGCTTTATCTTTATACTTTTTATTCTTTCTATCTTTATACTGGGGTCCTGGTGCATAAAATGTGTGCACTTGGGCGGGGGGTGGGGGGTGGGGGGGAGAGGGTCGGTCAGCCTGACCTGTGCCCTCTCATTGTCTGGGAGTCCTCGGGGGATGTCCAAATACCAGCTTTGGTCCGGGCCCCATAGGGAGCAGGCCTAAGCTGGCAGGTGGACATCGTTAGCACTGCAGGGGAGGCAGGAGAAGCTCCAACCACCGCTGCTGGGCTCACCAGCTGTGAACCCGGCTTCTGTCCAAAAACCAGAAGGCAGCTCCTGCATTGAGTGTCTTCCCCTGATGGTCAGTGTGCATCATAGCGACCAATTTTTCCACTGTTGCGTCAATTTGCATATCAGCCTTTCATTATATAGGATGTCCAGTGTGACTGTATGTTTAGTGTTAAATATGCTTCTTTAAATATTCTGTGTATGTGAGATTGACTGCTTAACACTCCGTGATATCAGTCATCTTTCTCCTCATCTGGATTCTCTCTCATCTTTCTTTCTTTTCCTTTTTTTTTTCTTTAACATATTTTATTGATTTTTTACAGAGAGGAAGGGAGAGAGATAGAAAGTCAGAAACATTAATGAAAGAGAGACATCGATCAGCTGCTTCCTGCACGCCCCACAGTGGAGATGTGCCCGCAAGCAAGGTACATGCCCCCAACTGGAATCGAACCTGGGACTTTTCAGTCCACAAGCTGACGCTCTATCCACTGATCCAAACCGGTCTCGGCTCGTTGTCTTTCTTAAAGAGGATGCCCAAATCTAGTTCCAAAATTTTGGAAGACAACTGAGCAGCTCAAAAACCATTGAGAAGACTTGGCACAATGTTTGATTTCAATGCTAGAGGCCATTCTCCCCATCAGTCATTTGTTCACCCAGGGAGGAAGAATTAAGTACATAATCCTAACATAGTCCACACACTCATACAATTTAGGGTACCTGTGAGCTTGGTAGGACTTAGAAATGAAGGCTATTTTTATTGAATTATCCCAAAAGTACAACTGCAGATGACGTAAATAATGCTATCACAGAGAATTACAAGGAAATAGGCTCTAATTATGAAATTGTGTACAGAAGATCTGTTTGGGGAGTAATTTGGAAACAAAACCTTTAAGGAAACAAGGGATGTGGGATTGGAATAATAGAAAAGTGAAACTCTGATGTAGTTTCAACAGAGCTTTCCATCAACCTCATGGAGAGCTCTGAGAGGATTCTTCAGAGGTGTCTTGACTCAAGGTGCAAAGATTCTTATGTTGAATGGTCACTGGATGTGTGCTGACCCGGGATAGGAGTGCTAACTTTGGGGGACAAATTGCCTTCATTATAGGGCGCCTTCCAGAGAAGAAAATGCTGCAGGGAGTGAGGACAATGAGGGCTGTGGTTCCGAACAATACAGATCAATTTTTGCTCAGATAAATTCACAGATTGTAACGTGCCTCACTTTACCTTTTCATAGTTCAGACAGAAAAACTATAACCATTATATATATATATATATATATATTTTAAAGTTAAGGTTTTTGCATTTTAGGTTGATTGTTTCAACAACTTATTTTTATTGTTTTGAGAACATGGGGGTAGATATTAAATTTTTTAAAAAGTTAAGCATCATTTAGCTTTGCAGTATTTCATAGAGAACCAAAAAGGTATAACAACCATCTTCAATGTTTAGTTTATTAAAAATGACTCTACAGAGCTTCTACATAATAGTAGTGGGCCTCTCTGGGTACAGCAGAATAGGTTATTTTTATTTTCCTCATTGTGCTTTTTTGTATTCTGTATTATTTTTAATTTACATGTATTATTTTCCCATTAAGAAAAATCAGTACAATTTATTACTTTTAATATAGAAAAGTGCTAGGAAAAATAGCCTGTAGCAACATATACTATTACTTCATTGATTTGTAGTAGTCTACATTATAGAAATTAACTTATTTGCCTGATGGGAATGTGATTTTTGTCCGGTTTGTACATTCTATGATTCCAAATAAACTTTTAAGTAGTAGAGTATTATCATCTCATTATGTTAAAGTAATACCCGAATAAGATGTGTTAGTGAAAATAGAGGAAGTGTATATTGATATAAGAAATAACCACCGAATCCTCATGATTCAATATTTCTCTTTTACACCAATATCTTTTGTGGGGTGTGTGTTTGTGTGTCTTTTCTCAGAGTAGAGATGGCTCTGCCTCAGAGCACTTACTGATAAAAGAGAGAGGACATAGAGGACCAAGGAGAAACTTTCAGCCAGGAAGTAAGATCATGCATGTTTGCTCACTTTTCATAAGGCTCATTCCTTGGAAAAAAATAAAAATAAATTGACAAGTGCAACCTTTTTAGTTTTAGGGAAGAAAGGAGAGTGGGTACTAGGTGAACGGTAGTGATAAAAAAAAAAAAAAGTCATTTTTTTCATTGGGTCATAAAGAAATTCCAAAGCTGGATGTCATTTTGCAAAAGTCACTTTTCTGTACTTTTAATCTTGTGCTAGTCTTGGTTTCCCCCTCAAATTAAAAGGGAAAAAGGACATTCCTTTGATTCCTGTGACTTCTAGCAAAAAAAAAAGGAGATTAGAGGAGGACAAATGAGAGATAATGTATGTAAAGCACTTTGACTAGCTCAGCAGGAAGAAGCCATCTACATTCAAAGCACTTAAAAAAAATATGCTGATGAAACAAGCGGGAAAGATAGAGGGAAAGAGAAAAGGCATAATTGTCACTCAGGCAGCCCTACCCCCATCAGTTTTCCAAGAATCAAAAAGAACAAAACTCCAATGTTGCCATCTCGTGGTTTTCCATACCGGGAGATTGATTGAATTCCAGCACTTTGGCATGTATGGCCAATCCCACTGGATCGATAGTATCAAGTCCTAGGGGCAGACTCCACTCCTGGATTCCTTAGGGCAGAAAAAGGGACATTGTCTACCTCAAGGATGTTAAATGTCCTCCTGATTACCATCACCTGTATCTAATCATGCCCACTCTGCCATTGATTGGCTTGATTTGCATATGAAATACACTCTACAAATAGGTAAGTCCTTTCCATATTCTTCTAGAAAATGAGCTCTTGGAAAATAAAAAATTGATACCTAAACTAAAGAGTGAGATTTTGCATATGAAGAGAAGATGCTATCTGGCAAAATTTGACAATATGAATAAATCTCTTTATAGAGATTTTCTACAAGATAGAGGAAAAACAACAACAAACCCGGAATGGGCAAGAGCTGCATGTTTTAGCCAATGTTCATGTGACTTTAGAAAGGAGACCTTCCTTTATATCAGCGGTTCTCAACCTGTGGGTCGCGACCCCTTTGGGGATCGAAGGACCCTTTCACAGGGGTCGCCTAAGACCATCGGAAAATGCAGATATTTACATCACAATCCATAACAGTAGCAAAATTTCATGGTTGGGTGTCACTGCCACATGAGGAACTGTATGCAAGGGTCGCGGCCTTAGGAAGGTTGAGAACCACTGCTTTATATTGTGTTATCATTCCTTTTCCTGTTTTCTTACACAGAAGAGATGTCATTGAGGTTTGGTTAGAAATTCTCTACTTTCTTTAGTACCAATTTAAAAATCTGTCATTGAAAAGGATTCTACTAGATAGGCATTTATGTTCTTCAGTGATCTAATATCCTTCGTTTACATTGTCACCAGAAGGAAAGGACAGGCGGTATAAAAATCAGGCAAACGTTTTGGTCACTTTTGAAGCAGTCTGCCAAATTTAGAGGCCGCATGCCTGCTTCAGGATAAGCTGCCTGTTTGGAAAGTGATGGCACAATCCCTTCTTAAATCAGATGGTCTTGCCGAAACGGGTTTGGCTCAGTGGATAGAGTGTCAGCCTGGGGACTGAAAGGTCCCAGGTTCGATTCCGATCAAGGGCATGTACATTGGTTGCGGGCACATCCCCAGTAGGGGTGTGCAGGAGACAGCTGATCGATGTCTCTCTCTCATGGCTTTCTATTCCTTCCCCTTCCTCTCTGTGAAAAATCAATAAAATTGATTCTCTGCAACTACAAAGTTTTCTCTAACAAAGAGATTCTTGATGCTGCTTAGCTGTGTTGGGGAGTAAAAAGTTTCCCTCTATCCTTATGGGCTCTTCTGGCTAGCCTAACAATTAAAATAACATGAGACAGTTGAACAGAAGAAAGCCATTTCATTATATACATACAAGAGCCTCACACAGACATAAGAGGGTCAAAGACAATCAGGCAGTTGAGGCCTATATGTCTTCCTGAGCTAAGAAAAATGGGGTTCTGGGGCTTCACAAGGAAGGGAGGCAATTACCAGGCAGATGAGGAGAGTGAATAGTTGAACCTTTGTCAGTCATGTGGAGACTGTGGGGACACAGAAAGAGCTTTAATCTCCGGGCCCTGTGCCCATCACCTTGCTTGTTTTCTTCTTATTTACCTCCCACAATAGCTCTCTTCTGCTGTGGGACTCCTGGTCTAAATTATTTTAGGCAATAAAGGAGGAGAAAAAAGAAAAACTTACAGTGTCTTCAGTTTGTCAAAAACAATCGTCAGTGGAGCTCATTGATTGAACATCAGCCTATGAACCAGGAGGTCATGGCTCGATTCCTGGTCAGGGAAAATGCCGGGGTTATAGGCTCGGTTCCCATTATGGGGCATGGAGGAGCCAAGGATCAAAGATTCTCTCTGATCATTGATGTTTCTATCTCTCTCTCTCCCTCTTCATTCTCTGAAGTCAATAAAAAAATTACACACACACACACACACACACACACACCAATCAGCCTAAGAAAAATCCTTACGCCAATAAGACCTAGTATTTGGTAGTGGCAAATTCAGCTCCCCTCCAAGTGCTATTAGCTGTCAGGCAGAATGTAAGTCTGCCTTGGGAAGGGAAGAGGGATCCCACACATGACAAAACTTTTCGGACAGGTTTATATAAAAGCAATGTGGATTTCCTTTCTTTCATGACATTTTCATACACACACACACACACACACACATACACACACACATACACATATCAGAAAAATCAGATTGGTCATGTGATATGCTACCCTACATTTTTCTTATGACTGTTATCACAAGATAATAATTCAGTGCGATTATTTGCATTTCTTCCCCTTGTCAGCATCAATCAGATGACTGTCATGCTTATGTAGAATGGGTCACTCTATTTAATTTAAAAGAAGTGTGGCATTCATGTGAGTCATGGATAATTAGCTATATCCCAACAAACCAGTGAAGATCCCAAGTGCTGAAGCTGCCTTTGACAGGTTACATCAGATCTAAGGATTAATCAGTTCATTAAGATGAAGGTACTCAGTCACTTGCTCTCACACACATACCTACTGACACATTTCTTTTTAATCAGTTACAATAATTATTTTTTTCTTTCACTAAGACATAGTTAACTTTCCTTTCTCACTTATTCTCTAAAGAGGGAGGGGCAAAATATTACACCATAAGGAGCTAACTCTTTAGCAGTTAGCTCATTGTTTGGATATTAGCTGAGCATAAAGCTTCTATCTTTACTAAGATATGAGATCTGGAGGAAAGTGGATTCAGGATCTGAGTGACATTGGCTTGTGACAAATAATTTTTTCTGCTTATATTCTCTTTCTTTCTTTTTCCCCCTTACCAAAAAACGGTTGCACTACTTAGCTCTTATTGAGTGGAGAGAAAGGATAATAAAAACAAAATATTAAAAATCAATCCCCATACATAATTCTGGAGAAAGCTAACTTTTGAAATAAATAGATTCTCATTTTTTCTTGGAGATAAAGCAATTCAGTTTTAACTTCCGTTTTAACACTATTTTCCAAAATAAAACACCGTAGTCTTTTTTTGTCATTTTCTCTTAATTGCAGATATTTTAGTTTTCTTAACTTGAATAGATTGAATATAATTTTGCTTTTAAAAATCTATTTTCCCATTAGAAAAAGATGAAAGACATCCCTAGACGGTGGCTAAGTGAAGTCTAAACCCTGCTATTATAGAGCAGGTAACCACCTTGGCCATTTCATCAGAAAGTTTGTTTATTTTTATGAAAATATCAAGCAATATTGATCTCTATCTAAGTTTTTAGTGTTTAGTCACTCTGTTCATACAATGTGTTTTCCACATTATAGTTAGCTGAGCTGGAGGAAACTCTGGTTCCTTCCTGATACCACACCGTTGGCAGTTTGCTCTTAATGTAATTAAGCAGCAGTGTGTTCTCAGCACCACATGCCCTGTTCTCATCCCCAAAGGACAGAGATGCCCAGGCTGCATCTTCAGGGAAGCATTGCCTCTCTCAGGCTCATGTGTACACAATGAAATGGAATTAAACTATTAGTGACCTGGCAATTGATCCTAGAAGTGCGAATAGACCCTCTTCCTTGTGTTATGCCCGGAGTTCGGGATCCCCAATAATCCACCACTAAGGAGCCTTTTCAGAAGCAAAAACAAAGAGTCTTTATTCAAACCCGGGTTTGGCTCTCAGCCTCTTTCTGGCGCAGCAGTGAGGTGAGAGAGCAAGCCTGGCGGGAACAATGAGTTATATGGGGGAGGATAATTGGGGGGCTTAGGAAAGTGACAAGGGTTACAGAGATTGGTCACTTGAATTAGGGTCTTTCTGTGGTTTAGTCTTATTAGGACCCTCGCTGTGTTCCTGGAGCTTCATTGGTCTATTTGGGTGGTGGTCAGGGAAGCTAGGACATTGCTGGCACACCTGTGGCCACTCCCAGAAAAGGGAGTGGGGTTTAGGCAGGGGTCCCAGCCCTATAGGACAAGATGGAGGGGAGAGTTCATTTCCTTTCACTTGGTTCTATCAGTGATGTAAAGAATGGGCATTCCCGATGTGCACTTCTTCTTATACCAACATTTCTGTAGAGATGCAACCTGGTCCAGCCTCACACAGGCTAGGCCCATGGTGGGCAAACTGTGGCTTGTGAGCTACATGTGGCTCTTTGGCCCCTGTAGTGTGGCTCTCCCACAAAATACCATGGCCTGGGTGAGTCTATTTTGAAGAAGTGGTATTAGAAGAAGTTTAAGTTTAAAAAATTTGGCTCTCAAACAAAATTTCAAACATTGTAGTGTTGATATTTGGCTCTGTTGACTAATGAGATAGCCAACAACTGGGCTAGGCAATCACTTAGAACCACTTCGATGTACAATTTAAAACAATTAAATTCCTTTTCTCAGAAACTATCTACTTAGCTAGTGCACTAGTTTTAGCATTTTTATCTATATGATTTTTAAAAATTCTTTATTGTTTAAAGTATTACTTATGTCTCATTTCCCCCTTTGAACTCTCCCTGGCCATCCCCACCACCTACCACATGTCCTCAAGCCCCTATTCTCTGTGTCCATGGATTATGCTTATATGCAAGCATACAAGTCCTTTGGTTTCTCTCTTACCCTTCTTCCCCTGCCTTACCTCCGAAGTTTGATGGTCTGTTCAATCTATTATGTCTCTGGACTTATTTTTGTTTATCAGTTTATGTTATTCATTATATTCCATAAATGAGTGAGACAGTGTGATATTTATCTTTCTCCGACTGACTTACTTCTATTAGCATAATGCTCTCCAGATCCATCCATGCTGTTGCAAATGGTAAGTGTTCATTCTTATTTACAGCAGCTTAATATTCCACTGTGTAGATGTACCACAGCATTTTAATCCACTCATCTGCTGATGGGCACTTAGACTGTTTCCAAATCTTAGCTATGGTGAGTTGTGCTGCTATGAACTTAGGGTGGCATATATCCTTTCTGATTGGTATTTCTGATTTCTTGGGATATATTCCTAGAAGTGGGATAACTGGGTCAAATGGGAGTTCCATTTTTAATTTTTGAGGAAACTCCATACTGTTCTCCACAGTGGCTGCACCAGTCTGCATCCCCACCAGCAGTGCACGAGGGTTCCTTTTTCTCCGCATCCTCTTCAGCACTTGTCATTTGTTGATTTGTTGACGATAGCCATCCTGACAGGTGTGAGATGGTACCTCATTGTCATTTTGATTTGCATCTCTCAGATGATTAGTGACTTTGAGCATGTTTTCATATGTCTCTCAGGCTTCTGTATGTCCTCTTTTAAAAAGTGTCTATCTAGGTTCTTTGCCCATTTGTTGATTGGATTGTTTATCTTCCTTTTGTTAAATTGTATGAGCTTCCTATAAATTTTGGAGCTTAAACTCTTTTCAAAGAGAACATTGGCAAATATGTTCTCCGATGCAGTGGGCTTTCTTGTTATTTTGTTGATGGTTTCTTTTGCTGTGCAGAAGCTTTTTATTTGATGTAGTTCCATTTGTTTATTTTCTCCTTAGTTTCCATTGTCCTAGGAACTGTATCAGTAAAGGTATTGCTATGACATATGTCTGAAATTTTGCTGTCTATGGATTCTTCTAAGAATTTTATGGTTTCCCATCTTAAATTTAAGTCCTTTATCCATTTTGAGTTTATTTTTGTGTGTGATTTTTTGTAAAGTACAGGTGGTAGTAGGTTACATTTAAAAATAGTACCAGTGTACAGTGTTTCACAGTATGAGGAAAGCTTAGACATTTAAAACTTGAAATGATGTCAGAAAACGTGCTCTCATATGTATTTCAGGACCGGGTTCTGCCAAGCTCTCAAGGAGCTCAGCTGGGAGTGGGAGGTAACCTGGACACGGGGTTTCCTATCACTGACCAACTGGCAGGGCTCAGCTTCTGTCTGCTCAATACTCCTGGGGTAGGTGAAAAAAAATTGCTTTTAAAAACTATTCCATTACTAAAAGGATAAGCAATATTTGTATATATATATATATATATATATATATATGCTTTCAAATCATCAATTTTACCAATCTGTTCCCTTCCAAGTTGAGAAAACAATGTCACAAAGTTGTCTAAATAAACACATAGGAGCCCACTCTAGAAATCTGCCTTCCTGGTTCCTAATTCTGTTTTCTTTTTTTCCCATTTGACACTGCCTTTTGTTGTGTTTTATTTTTCATATGACATATGACATGGGCTTTGTCGCTTGGCACTAAGCCAGGAAAGACTGGGCTGGCGGGACAAATGTTTCTAAGACAGGGAGGTGGGACAGGAAATAGTCCGGCTCTAAGAAGTGTCCAAAAGCCTGCATAAGGAGGGCAGAATGACCATTTGACAGATAGAATCAGATGTTGGTTCCACTTCGATGAGAGACTTGAGTTCCTCCTGTCAGTGAGAAACAGCACACAGAAAGGCTGTCTCCTCAGTCAATGCCTTGGCCGTAAGTGAGCAAGAGTGAACAGTGGGTGTAGGCAAGCAGGACCATTAACAAGTGGGTGGCTCAGCATGGGGGTCTCTGATCTTCTTCTTGCCTCTTCCCCTTTACCCTGATCTTTTCCTTCCTCCTCTGCGTTAGTAAACCCTTTTCATTTACATCAAACTTTGGAACACCTATAGATCTCTGACATATGTTGGCCTATATATTCAAATGAGTTCAAGTCCATTCACTTGAAGACTGATTTCTTGAAGGAGAGACAAATTGTTGCCTCGCATCCTCCGGGCACTTTTCACAGTCCCAGTCATGGCAGGAAGAACGCGTGATGATATTCTAATGGAATCAATTTTGCTGTCAATAAAATTAAAGGTGGCGATTTAAACAAACAATTATGTGTTCCAGTTGTCAAGAGGAGTGCAGAATTCTCGCGGACAGATCGCCTTAATGGCCTGTTTGACAAAGCCAGTTAGGTCTCGCAGGAGGCAGAGTTCAGCATGGGGAAGGGAGCCATGTCCCTGGCTTTGGAGCAGGTGCTCCTGTTTCCTCTCCCTGCTCCGTGAAGGCTCCGGTTTGAAGCAGGCTCTCTAACATTACCATGCATAACAATCTGTCACTATTATTCATGGCTTTTCTCCCGTCTCCATACTTTTTGACATTGCCATTAAAGAGATTCAGTGTGCTTAGTAGCTCTTTAAAAAATAAATAATTGAAAACTAAATTATATTAAACCGGGCCCACGCTGACCCCTTCACCTCAGTCCGTCGCTATCTCCTTAAATGTATTCCTCCTTAAATCATATTGTAATTTGAAGATGCTGAAGTCTAAGTTTTTTGACTCAAATGCAGTTTCTTCTGATGCATAATTCATTTTCACTTTGTTACTGGGGCTGCACATGCAATCGCTTTTTTTGGCAGCTAAATGCAGGATGAAATCAACAACTCTGTAAAGGGTGAGGAATCGGAGTGGACATCTTGGCGGAAGAAATATTAAGCATGTCACAATGTTTTGTACTCTGTCTGCTGAAATGGAGACAAAAACTTCCAACAGCCCTCAAGTTAATGTGAGAGAATGACATTTTACGGATGAAAATTATCTCCCACTGATGTCATGCTGATGTTGCACCTAATTATTCTGCACATCACAGGAGACGATGACTCTTGAATGTTTTCAAGCCTGACAATTATTTGATGAGCATATTCTTGGAGTTTTGCTGTTGTTAAGAAAGAGAATGCTCCTTGGTTTGCCTGTCACTCTTGTATTCCCTAAGGGTTTAGAATTCCCAATGAAAACATGTGACTTTAAAACAAAGAGGAATGAGCCTGCAATGTCTCTGACTGATCACATTGTCAACATAGGAACTTGAATGTCTGGAAAATTAGGTAAATTTAGACCTATGGATTATGACTCAAAGTGACCTAATATCATACAAATTCAAAGAGATGTCATTTTATTGAAACTTTTAAAATATATTGGACTCTTTCCTCAAAGTAAGTTGTGAATTCAGCAAGTTTGCTTCTGGTGACTTCATTCTGCTTTTTTTAAATTAAAAAATTTATACACATTAACATGTAAAATGTAATGTCATTTGTGCTAAATGGACACCAGAAAACATTTTAAAAGCTTACTATTTTATAAAAGGAAGATACATTTAACCAAGGAACACTAACATAAGCAGTGGTTCTCAACCTTCCTAATGCCACGACCCTTTAATACAGTTCCTCATGTAGTGGTGACCCCCAACCATAAAATTATTTCCGTTGCTACTTCATAACTGTAATTTTGCTACTGTCATGAACTGTAATGTAAATATCTGATATGTAGGATGTATTTTCATTGTTACAAATTGAACATAATTAAACATAGTGATTAGTCACAAAAACAATATGTAATTATATATTGTGAAATATTTATTTCTAATTACAGATAAATGAAATTTTGTCTTGAATCGTGGTGTAGCATGGGTAACAGTCTTCATATAACAACAGTAAACTACATTGCTACACTTTGCTACACCGAGGAGCTATGTGTTGATTCCTAAGACCATGGGAAATAGGTGTTTTCCAATGGTCTTAGGTGACCCCTGTGAAAGGGTCATTCGACCCCCAAAGAGGTCGCGATGCACAGGTTGAGAACCGCTGAACATAGGAATGATCTGCCATATCGCCATGTTCTTTCTCCCTGTGCTTATTTTCTCCTTCATCTGGAATTCCTTCAGTATCTCTGCCCTCAGTTTCTACCTGTGTGTAAGGGCTTTTTTTCCCCACTAATCACCTGATTAGGGCCTGGGATATGAGCCCTCCAAGTGCATATGTATTTTTCTATTGGTTAGAATTATAGAACAAACCACTATGAGAAAGAGCGTGCTCATGTGTGTGCATATGAGTGTGTGTATGTGTGTGTGTGTGTGTGTGTGTGTGTGTTAAGACTGCAGGAGGGGGAGGATAGATATTATCCCTCATATTTCTACTCATTAAGTTACCTCCTTTTGGGTCTGTTTACTAGACCAGCCTATTGTATTGCTTTGGCTTTTCCTGAACTCCTTGAAAGAAGACAGCTGAAGACAAATTTTCAGAAATAAAGGCGAAACAACCCAAAGGTTAACTGGTTAGAGGGATTGTTTGATCAGGACTGATTAAAAGAAATAAATCTCCGCAACTTGATGTAAGGACAATGAGTGACTAAGGCAGGGCACAGAGGGGTACATTGTCCTTTCCCTTTCTCATGTGTCCACAGTGACAAATTTGAGATGAAAGAGATATAAGAGGTTCAAGGGTAGCTTGGGGATACAATTTAATTAATTGGTCAATATATTTTTATTGAATTGCTGCAATGGACATGCCCTGTGCTAGGCACCAAAGGAATACCAAAACACTAAAAGCCAGCGTGAAGGACCAGCTGAATTTCTTCAGTGATAACAACTCAAATTCCTGAGACACTGTATGTGGAGTTTCAGAAATCTCAAATGAACTCTTCAAATTACCCACCCCGTATTGCAAGAATCAGAATCTCTTTTGAGTCGTAGATGACCTGAATTATTTTATCATGCCCTTTTAGTTTCAGTAATGTTAATTCATAGTGCTCCTCTCTGGGGATGTTCCACCGAGCCAAGGAAATTGGTTCCTCTGAGTGCGTGCGTGTGTGTGTGTGTGTGTGTGTGTGTGTGTGTGTGTGTGTGTTTCTAGCTTGTTTAATCCAACTAACTAGGAAGAAAAATTGTTATTAACAGATCATTCTCTTTTTCTGAATATGATAGAGGACATCAGAAATTTCTGAGAAATTTCTCAGGAAGTTGTTTGACTATAGGCCAAGCTAATTCAACAGCTCTGAAGGCAAAAATAGTATCTTGAACGTCATGGTCCTTCCTCAACTTGACCTTTTTGGATATCAGTATGGATTTCTGATACTTAATAGTCAAAAATCCTATTATTAATGATGGAGATTCTTGAAATAGGTCCAATTAGAGAAAATATATTAAGAGGATTTTTTTGTTGGCCTTTCCCTCCTCTCTCTTCTGACATTCCCTATACCCCTCTTTGTTTTCAATTTCCTTCATTGTTTCTTCTCTTGCAAAGACATGTTTAAAAGATCTGTCTGTCCATACGAATAAGCTAAGTGACAGATAACATGGGTTATGGTGTTAATATTTTTCATTAAATATGAACTTGCAGAGACAAAACAAAATCCTTCAGGATCCAAAATAGTAACTTGAGAAGAGTGGGATGCCAAGAGTGTGAAAAGCATTTTGAAAGGTCATCTTATTGCCTGGCGTGTTAAGTGCACAGCCTTACTCAAGTCATCTCGTCACACAGCTTGTTAAATACACAGCCTTCCTCAGATACTGCCTACTCATGAAGTCCAATCCCATTCCAGATCAACTCAACTGGGCTTTATTCTCTGAGGAGGAATTACAAACACACTCCACTTGATTTTAAGGAAAGTAACAGACACATGGGACAACTTAAATGTTTTGAAGGCCAAGGATATATTGACTCAAAGTCAGATAAAAGAAAAGTCACACTTATAAAAAAAAGACTTGGAAAGTGATTACATGTCCTCTTTAAAGCAATGTTCTAGTAAGATTACCTATTCCAAGAGCACCAATTTGATCTTAATTTTTAGCAGCAATGGTTCATCTGTCCTCAGTCTTCTTTACAGAATGGGAATCTATTCTTGTTCCTCCCTTTAGTCTCTAGTATACGGATCAGTGAGTTTTTGAATAATCCAAGCTAAGGTTTTTCTTTGCACTTTCAAAAGATTATAATACAAACATTCCAAAAAATAGAAAAAAAAAAAGAATATGCAAATATGCTAAGGCTACACAAAATGAGACAAAGTATACCCCACAAAGCATAAAACATTTACTCTCTGCTCTTTGATACAAAAAAGTTTGTCAGTCCTTGCTCTACTAAGTAGTTGACTAGGATGACTAGAAAGTCTGGTAGTAAGAGTCAGTCTAATAGGACTGACTCTGTAAGTAAGAATAAGATTTCTGAAAGAGAAATCAGTTGCCAAAGTTTTGGAGGCTGGTGAATTGTGCTTTAAAAGATAAGTATATTTAATCAAATAGGGAAGTTGGAGTAGAAATAAATACAGGAAGATGTTAGTCCTCAAAGGGAGTCATGGAACATGAATACACAACACAACAAAGATTTCTGATGTGTCATTAAGGAACTGTGTTTGTAGCACTGAAACCAATGGGAAAATGCCAGAAATTGTGGACTGATGGCATGCAAAGGTCACATGAACTGAAATCTGTATGAAAAGCACAAGATACCAGGCTGAGAATAGCCAAATTTACTGCAAAAAAAAACAGAACAAGAGACCGGTAAAACTCATGAGTAAGGACTGTTGAAGCAGATAAGCAAAATAATTGGGGACTTCGAGTACAAGCTCAAAAGTTAAATATGGGCCCATTGATTGCATTAAAAAGGAAATCCAAAGAAAATAGTGAACCTCCTAATATCATTTCCCACTTAGTTTTAAATAGCACTATTCTCAAATATGTCTGCTCAGTTGGAATGTTTCCATGAGTATCCTGCCAGCACCTAAAATGCAACACTCTAAATTTTAAATTATCACCTTGTTCAAAAATGTGCTTCTGTTCTAGACTTTCCAAAAGAGAGTTGATTCTATCCACTACCACCTCTTCCAGATGTGAGCTGGTGGGTGGCCAACTCCTTTGAGAGCCACCTTGGCCCTCTCCACAGTCCAGTATGACAGAGGAGAGCCACCTTGGCCCTCTCCACAGTCCAGTATGACAGAGGAGCCCATCATTCTTCCCTTCATTGCCTCAGATCAAATCTAGATGAAACTGGCATGTGCTGTCTGTAATATCAGAAAAGCAAACAAAGGTGATCTTGTGTGATATATAGGAGATTTCCCTCGTAAGCCTGTATAAAACCCACAAAATCAAGGCATATCAGGAAGAGAAAATGGAAAATGTATAAAATCAAATCAACATTAGTTGACTTTGACTGCTTTAATTTCATAGACTGAATTAATATTCTGTAAATATACAACAGGCTCCTCCATTACAGACATGTCAGCTCTCATTGTCAGCAGTACAATTTCCGAGATATTAAGCCCATGTAACATTGAGGTAGAACTTTCAACTGGGCTTTTGCATGGGCTGAAATAGACCTTAAGAAGCCTCTGAGCACCTAGATTTCTAAAGGATAGGAAGTCATATGAAAGAAGTAAGAACAGATCACACATAATATCCATTGAAAAACCTATGTGAAATATCACTGAAATGAGCATTACACCCTCCAGGAAGAGCTACTTACTCTGTAAAACTCATTCCTTCATCTAATTATGATACAAGGATCAATACCCTGCCACAATCACCTTTCTGATTCTACCAGTCAGGATTGAAAATTTGTCTTGTTATTTTATGGATCTCAAGGTCACACCTTTTGTACCCAGATATTATTATATTCAGCTTAGTCATTCACCTTCATCACTTAACTTTAGGAGCTTTTAATCTTTTAAAAAAATTGATCCTAGCATATCTTACATTAATAACATTGCAAACAGTCTCCTCGACCCTGTCACATTATGTGCAAGAGTCTTGTATGCTAATGTAACCTATTAGACACAATACAATGTAGAATCTAGTATTTTCTTTTACCTTAAAAACGGCTTTCTTTGTGTGTGGACACCAGAGGGAATTGAAGATGTGTGTCCTGTTCTCATCACTGGAGAGCGCCTCTCCCCTCGGATATGGACTCTAAAATCCTGCCTTTGGAAATGTATCCTTTGTATAATGTCTTGCTGCTTGTAGCAATGGTATTTTTTAAAATTCATACATCTCTGGAGAACTTATCAAACATAATATGTATGCTTTAGTAAGAATACTTTTCCTAGCCTGACCAGCATGGCTCAGTGATTAAGAATTGACCTTGAACCAGGAGGTCACACATGATTCCATTCCCAGTCAGGGCACATGCTGAGGTTGGGGGTTCAATTCCCCAATGTGGAGCTGATCAATGACTCTCTCTCTTCATGGATGTTTCTATCTTTCTCTCCCTCTCCCTTATTCTCTGAAATCAATAAAAATATATTATTTTAAAAAAGAATAATTTTCCTAGATTACTTTCTCTCATTTTTGGGAAAGTTATAATAACATGAGAACACTGTTGATCTGAAGGTGAGAGAAGATGGTTCATGGAAAAGGGGTTAACAAGGACACAGGTTTTGAAGGGATGAGAGAAAATAAAGACATACTTTGATGACGTCACAATTTTAGAAAGGTTCATTCTGACCTTTCCATTTTGGGTGGTCCTTCCCTCCGCTCCTGGAGGTTAAAACTGGCTGATTTCCTTTGCCTTTTAAAATAGTGTTCAGCAAACACCACACGTGTTTGAAGCATGAAAGGAGAAGAAAGCTACAAGCTCTCAAAGGGGTGGTGGAAATTATAGGGAGTGAAAATGTAATTATCCAACTTGGAGTTTTTCCAGGCCGGATCCACCTGATCAGAGACATTAGAATGAATGCATTACACTTTTAAAAAGTCTCCTGCCAGGCTCACTGAATGAGAGTAATATCATATCGCCTATGGTTCTGGTAAATAAAAAGCATCATTAACAATAACACAATGCGAAGAGCCTGCTGAAATGATGTACTGCATTTAGCCATGATGCTGCATCAGAATCAGGACCCTGGCTTCAGAAATGGGGGGATGCACTGGAGGGGCAAACAGTGATGATTGAAAAACGCAGTTCAGAGCAGGAGCAAACTCCTTTCGTCTTCTTCTTAGAGAAATTTTCCTCTTCAAAAGCAACCACACTCAGGAATGGTATTCCTTTTCAGAATCGGAGGGCCGATTGAAAGGAAATGTAAATAAGAAAGTCCTTTTTATTCTGTCACAGTGGCACAATCACCAAATAATACTAGGCACGTCTGCATTCACTGAGGGGGTCACTGGCTGGGAGTGAAAAGAGGGCTCAGCAGTGTTTGGAGAGCAATATGTGTGTCTTTCCTTGCTTCCAGCAGACTCATTTCAATACAATTCAATAAATATTTGGAAACATCTTTAATACGTAGGTCCTAGAGGTCCAATTAATAAAATTCATGCAAGAGTAGGCCTTTCTTCCCCTGGCTGCTGGCACCTGGTTCCCTTTGGCACCAGGGACCTTAGCTTCCCCTCGCAAGCCTAGGCTTCATCCAGAGGTCATCTGGAAAGACTTCTGGAAGGACAGCTGGTCTAATTAGCATATTATTATAGATTATGAGTTAGGAAAGAAGTGGGGTACGCTCCCTGTTCTCAAAATGAGTACAACCTATTTGGGGGATGTTATATGGGCATTGTAATACAGTGGTACCTCGAGATACGAGTGCCCTAACATATGAGATTTTTGAGATACGAGCTGTTGAGCGAGCAATTTTTGCTTTGAAATACGAGCAACAGTTGAGATAGGAGTAATTGCATGGATCAGCCGGCTGCACATGACCCACCAGTTTACCGCGACTTGAGTGTTTCATAGTTTCCCATGCCTCAAGGTTACAGAACGAATTAAACTCGTATCTCGAGATACCACTGTTATGGGGAATAGGTTAATTATGAAGTGTTCCATTCTCAAAATAAAACAGACATACAAAAATGTGCTATGAGGAGACTTTATGAGCAATGAATGTCATCAGTAAAAACAATAATGAGGAAGTGTTAATTAATATAGACCCTGAATATAAAGAAATATTGGACTGATCGTAGCTGGTAATACAAATATGGCCTCCCCACTTGTTTATGACTAATGTTTCTTCTGATGGGACAGTGTTGTAACTGGGTAGATAGCTTTGATATGCACATAGAAAAGGAAGCAGGAGCTGTGTATATACTATGAATAACATATCTCTTATGTTATTTATAGTATATACATGAATATTATATTAAGTATATTATATGAAGTATATACATGAATATTATATGAAGAATATTATATGAAGTATATACATGAATATTATATGAAGTATATTATATGAAGAGGAAGAATCACATTTTTTATAGAGTTATATTTCTCAATCAGTACATTCATGTCACTGAATCATCTATTATACAATTATAATATCTATTAAACCAACTAATTTACGTAGTGCCCACCATATGTACTCTTGTTACCTTTAATTTTCACAGCAGGGTCTATTATTCTCATTTCCAGATGAACAAATAATATCATTGAGACAGCCAAATAGGAAGAGGACTTGGTCTCATTTCTGATGAGCACAAAAAATTATACTTTTTCCTATGACCAGGCTACCCATAGAGATCTGCCAAGTAGGGGAAGAAGTTTGGACAAAATTATTGAGAGAGTTGTGTCAATCAGTCTCATTTTACTTGTGGCCTTGAATGAGAGTGGGCTAGAGTTTTATATTGTACAAAGTGAAAGATGAAGAATAGGTAAGTACCTAGACAGTGTCATTTGATAGCTCATTGTATTTCAGTGTATTTGTGGGCTATATGTTTCCTCGATTACTGCAGCCATTGCTAAATCATGAATCCATTAGGAACTACATTTTCTATAAAATCTGTTTTAAAATTAAGTATTCTCTAGAAAAATACACCTTTTTGGGAGGTGGTTTGACAAGTCTCTTTTCTCCAGGACCAGCATGAATGTACTGACATTCCTGGATGTGTATACTTTCTTGAATGGAAAATTGAGAAGAACAGGAAGGAAAAAGGGTCAAAAGTAGATACTCTTTTTCAAGGTGGATCTGGGACCCACTCTTGTGAAAGTTGATCTACTTTTTCTACCTTTATTTTCTTTTGATTGAAATCCTAATCAATTCCTAGCATCCTGAGTAGTTCAGCAATCTGCAAATAAGCAAAGGACATCTCTGCATCTTTAATCAGCCCTTTAATATATTTTTTTTCTTGAGTGGATTTCTCCCCTCCCTTTAATCTTCTAAGCCAACTCTTTCTTTTAAGTTCCATTTAAACCCTCCACCACCCCAGAAATCTACAAGATGCAGCAAGAATGATATCACACCTGGCAAAACTTTTCTTGTTGTAACATCCCAGGCTCATCCTGTACCACGTTTTATTGAATTCACATGTCATTTAGCAAAAGCTTTATGATAATGGGAATGGAAATAGGGCTAAGTACAGCTCAGACAATATCAATATTTGGATTTTCATATATAAATAATCACAAGTCATCACAGTATATTTGATCAGATAACTCATTGTATTTCAGTGTATTTGTGGGCTAGCTATGATGTCACTGTGTGTGTGTGTGTGTGTGTGTGTGTGTGTAATATAATTTTTTTTCTCCTGTTGATGCTTAGAATTTAGTATAAAAAGATTCAAATGTTCTTGGAAAGACTACATAAATCATCAATCCTGGCAGAATTTTAGAACTTTCCCATTAAAAAATGACTAACATTATAGAAAAATATTTCAAATATGCAATTTTGAATCTATCACAGAACTGACAAGAAAATGAGTGCTCCTCAGAGTCTGGGAAGATAATGGAAAACCAGAGAGAGAAGTGAGTAGTAGAGTGGCTTGCTGAAGGTGGAGGATCAGCTAGCTATGCCCAAGAATTTATTTTATTTAAGTTGTTTGCTCCTGGTATACTTACTAAATTGACAAGATCTATGGGGGAAAGGGCAAGGTGCATAAAAAGACAATGCGAGAGCGATAAAAGATGGGATGGACAGTAATCCAGGAATGGTATCTCCATCGAAGTGACTTTAAAGGAGATCTCAGATGAGACAACCATGCAGGATATTAGGGGTAGTTTTCCTTACAAAGAGAACAACATCTGTTAAGGGTAACGGTTGGAAAGAAATTGACTTCTTGGAAGATTTGAAAGAAGATAAATAACACCTCCCAAGTGAAAAAAAAAGTGGGTGTGTAGAGACTGGTTTTGGGGATATAACTCCATCCTTGCAATGTAGGGAGATAGCAATTATAAATTTTTTTTTTACTTCCAGTGTACTTATTGATGGTTTTTCAGCAACGAGGTCACTTTTTTATTTATTTTAAGATTAGAACAACACTAATTTTGTTCATGTGAGTTTTATCTATTATATCCTTCCAGAAATTAAATTAAAGAATAAATAATTTTAAAATAAGAATGTAAAAATCAATGACATTTTAATAGTATATTTCAATTAAAATAACTACATTTAAAAATAACTAGTTTTAGCTAGAAGAGCATCATTGTTTTAACTTTTGCAAATCTATTTCGTGGATGATTAAATAGAATATGGCTGGGTTCCCATATGTTTACCTTCAATCTGTTGCAATATCAGAAATGATGTAGCTGCTAGAAAATTCCACAGTATACTCATGACGTGAAAAAGCAGGGTTAAGTCTTCCTTTTAATAGTTTTGGTCTTACCGATTATATGCAAGTGTCTTGGAGTCTCCCACTACACAGGAGAACCGCAAATTGAGAAAAAGCATCCAAAGTTTGCCTACACAATCTGTATTCTTCCAAATGTACCTTCTCTTTGTCAAAATTCCCTTCCAAGCAGAACCCAAGGCTATTGGACCTGGAGGGAATATGAGGCTTAAAACAGGACTTATCCTCAGGCTACAGAACAGAGTTGAAGCTAATTGGAGCTACAGAGTCCAGGGGTAACACAGAAATTAGCAGCCAGCTGACGGCCCTACAGAGGCAGCCTCTGCACCAGATGTCAGATTGCAAACAATAAATAAGACCCAGGGGCCCGAGTTTTAGACAAGAGAGTTGGAGACTAGCCATCTTCCTAATAATTTTTGGAAAAGAAAGTTAGAGAAACTTTATGAGCTGGTGAGGAAGGGCTGCAGGGACTTATTTGCAGCATACATATGATTGGCAGGAGAGAGATTTTAAGGACAATTGTATGTCCAAGTATGCACTCTTGATTAAAAAAAAATACCAAAAGTCCAAAATAAAAAAAAGCAAAATACAAGTGAGCATATGAAAAATAAATATAAAATAAATTTGCAATCTCTTTACCAAATGCATTTTGTGAAATAAAATGCCAGCTTCCATAGTCCCCCGATTATATTGACAAATCTCAAACACAGGAAAACAGAGCTAGTAGAGAAGTAAGCATTGCAATACACTAATGATGGGACTTTCAAATCTTGTGTTTTGGGAAAGCAGTTTGCCTGAATTTCAGACACTTATTTCAAGAATCTCAAATTCCAGTTATGTAAGTTACCCCAAGAAGGCATAAAATACTTTTGTCAAGTATTGATATCTGTTAAAGTAGAAACCCATCAGCCCTTACTGATAAAGACTATATAAATAAACAATAAATAAATCTAGTTAAAAGAAAGCTCTTTTTACAATGCAATGCCTACTACTACTAATGAATGTAGAAAATATTTTATTAGAAAACTACCACTTTGGCCTGGCCAGTGTGGCTCAGTGGATTAAACATCATGCCATGAACTAAGAGGTCATTAGTTCAATTCCCAGGCAGAGCACATGCATGGATGGCCAGCACAAGGTGTGTGCTAGAGGCAGCCAATGGGTGTTCACTTTTCTCTCTCATTTATCTCTCTCCCTTTCTCTCTCTCTAAAATCAATAAAAACATTAAAAAACAAAACTACCACTTTCACCCTAGCTGGTTTGGCTCAGGGGATAGAGCATCAGCATGCAGGCCGAAGGGTCTCAGGTTTGATTCCAGTTAAGGGCTCAATCCTCAGTAGAGGGTGTACAGAAGGCAGCCAATCAAT
Source organism: Lasiurus borealis (assembly GCA_004026805.1). NCBI lineage: Eukaryota > Metazoa > Chordata > Mammalia > Chiroptera > Vespertilionidae > Lasiurus > Lasiurus borealis. Next base: position 76,843 of record PVJN01001418.1, read on the forward strand.
GATTCCCTCAGATCAATGAAGTTTCAATTTCTCTCCCTCTTCCTTCCTCTTTGTACTACATATGACTACCTGTAATTATCAGAGACCGAGGGATTCAGATAAGAATTATCAACAAATGCAAGCATTTGATAAGGAAAGTGATATTTGGATAGACACAAAGAATCTCCTCATAAAAGCTTTTATTCAAAAAGAAAAACAGTAATTTTATAATTAAAAAAAAAAGGCAGACACTCCATAATCAAATGACCAATGTTAATGTCACTAATACTGGGAGAAATCAACATTCTGGAGTGGTGAAATAAAACAAAACAAAACAAAACAAAACAAAAAAAACACAGTGTTACTTCCCTTGTATTCTTACCAAGAATAAATGACCTGAGTCTAATTGTGAGAAAATCTACCTGAGGAACATCTACAAACTAAATAGATCGTTTGCATTTTTCAAACTATTTAACGAAAGATTAAAAAGGTTACAAAACTATTCCAAATTAATTGACCTAGTGAGTCATGTCATGACTACTAAATTCAATGCATATTCTGAAATGAATCATAGAAATAAAATTAGGATAAAGAATATCATTATCTTTTGATGAAATTTAAATATGGGCTATAGATTAGCTAATATTCTCTTAGCAATATTAAAATTTCTTAATTTATTAATTGCACTAGTGTTTTCCTTATTTGCACAAAATATATTCTGAAAAAATTAAGGTTAAATGACATAATAGATCTACTTTTCTTTGAAATATAGAAAAAATAAATATGCATACATAAAAAGTGAGAATGATAGAGCAAGTGAGGAAAAATTGGTGAATCTGGACTTACCATTTCTTTGTAGTACAATTTTAAATTTTAATTAATATTTTCATCACCATTTATCCCTCTATGCCCTCTTCCACCTCCCTGTCTCCCTTCTCCCATAATCACCACACTGTTGTCCATACCCATGAGTTTTTTTTTCTATTTTGCTCAAACCCTCCACTCCCCAACACTCTTCCACACCAGAGCTTTGTACTATTCTTTTTTTTTAATTATTATTATTTAAACAAAATATTTTATTGATTTTTTATAGAGAGGAAGGGAGAAGGATAGAAAGCTAGAAACATCCGTGAGAGAGAAGCATAGATCAGCTGCCTCCTGCATACCTCCTACCGGGGATGTGTCCACAAGCAAGGTACATGCCCTGGACTGGAATCGAACCTGGGACCTTCCAGTCCACAGGTCAACGCTCTATCCACTGAGTCAAACTGGTTTCAGCTGTACTATTCTTGATACACATTTGTATATTTGAAAATACCTAAGTAAGTTTGAAAAAAAATGGGCAAATTTTCATTGAAGGCTTATTAAATATGTACATTTAAGGCTGTGAGTTTTCTTTAAGTACTACTTTATCCAATTTCATAGATTGTGAAGTGTGGCATTTATATTCTGTCCAAATAATTGAATTTCTTTCTTTTGATTGTGTTCTATTTAGAATAGTCTTAATTACTTCCCAAACTAAGGAGTGTCTATGGTGGTTGGTATGGATTTTAGATGCTAGTTTCCTCTCTTCCTCTTCCCTGCCCTCTACTCACCTCAATTACCATCTCCTCTTCTGTCTTCTGACTCTTCCTCTCTGTTTTCTTTTCTCTGCTGTTTTTATATTGTTTTTTTTACATTGATTTCTAATGTATTACACTTGATCATTTGATGAAATTTATATAATATCAATTATCTTTGAGGCAGTTAAAAGGAGGAAAAGCTGTATAAGACATAACTACATACATAACAGTTTAGTTGCAGAAATTTAAGTCACCAATTTAAATATGTTAAATATTGCTAGTATATACTAAAAAAGTCATCAAAAGGGCTAATAACCTAGGCTCAGGAAAATCTGAATGATTTGTCATGAAATAAAATAGAAATTATTGGTATCGAATGAGATGAAATGAACCTGAACTAGCGAAAGTGGTAAAAATGTCACAAAAATATATCCTATGAGTTGAGCTACTCACTTTTGGTTGGGTGTGTGGGAGAGCTGCTTTAGAGACCATGTCATTTTTTTAAAAATTCACAACTGTTTTGTTAGCAAAACCAACAATATAATTTTTAAAATCCCATCAAAATACCCATATCTCAAAGCTCAAGGCAGTACATTCCCTGTAGAGAATTTCTTGTTATTTATTTACTCTATTTTTAAATAACAACGCTAACAATAATCTTCCCTAGGGATCCCACTGCTTCCAGCCCCTACCAAGGACAAATCCAGGGATTATTAAGGAGAACATTTAAGTAAGTGTGGAGCTTAATGCTCACAATCCCTCAAAGGAGACCCTCCCTCCAAAATCTGGAATGTGAATATTAATTTCAAAATCCAAAGCATTTGAGCAGAGCTTGCCAAGACTTAACTTCACATTGGCATGATCTTGCAGGCAATGTCCTAGATATAAATCTTGTCACAAATACTCTGAAAAAAATAAGGTGATCTGCCTAATACCAAGGTCCTAAATTTCAAAACTCTGATTTATATTTTTAAGTACCTTATTCCCCATCTACTTTCACTCCATAGTACATTGCTTTATTTTATAACCATTCTTTTTTTTCTAATTTATCTTTATTGTTCAAAGTATTACATATGTCTCCCCTTTCCCCCATTGACCCCCTCCACCCGTCCCCATATCCCAAGGCCCTCATCACACTAATGTCTGTACATGTTATAACCATTCTTCTCTATAATTTTAAAGTGCATTCTAAAATTAATATGAAAACGGAGGTAATTCATTTTGTTGAGTACAGTGTTTTCTTTAAGTTATTTTTTTAAATATGGGAAGAAAAGAAAGATGGAATAGAAAGTACTTTTTGGTGATTTGAATTAGATTTTCTTATGATGAAAAGCATAATTCTAACTTTAACAGCAAAATGGCACTGAGGTGTTATTGGCAATTGGACCTCAGTTCAGCAACCTCAGTACTTGAATTCTGGCTAAGAAAGAATTCAGAGCCAACACTCAAATATAAGCAAAAGTTTAAGAAGTAGAAGAAGAGAGTCAGTTGGGCTGTGTGGGCTCAGAAAACAAGTTACAGAGGCAAAAGAAGGGCCCTTGGAGCTTTGGAAAAAGAAAGGCAGGAAGAAAGTGACTGAGGAAAGTCAGAGGGACATCCACAGGTATACTCAAGAGAAGGAGTTTTATCTAGATGACTCAGGCAAGGATCTCGACAGAATATAAATCATCTTTCCAGATGTGTCTTTTCAGGGTTGTGGACTCCACCAATTGGTCAGCACCCAGACAGGGGGTCATTAGTTATCTCAGCAGCACCTGATGTCAGACATGGCTTTGCCCCATGTGGCCATGCTGCTTTTATGAGCCTGAAGTTGAAATACAACTGAGGCCTACATGTTATTTTGAGGGCTTCATGCTTAAGAGAGTAGTCATGCAAAGGCTTGGAGGGGAGTCCCATCATGATATTCTCTGGATCCCTTGTTTCTCCTCTACTTGGTTATAGAGATATGAAAGGTCAGGGTGTCTACACTGCACGGCCAGTGATATGCTAGGGGAGGAAAGGTTATCCTACGGACAAGGTCCCAGCCTAGTCTTACCCATTGCTAGGTACCAGTCCTATTGTTCCTATTCTGTTCATGCCTAACTGCCCACCACAGTAATATCTAGAAAACATTAAAACAGAAAAAAAAGAACTATTACCATATATAATGTCCCCTGAACAGAAACATACACTATTAAAATGTGGATTCATTTGCCTGTCAATTTCTTGATTTTTTAAAATATAGTTTTATTGATTTCAGAAAAGAAGGAAGAAAAATAGAGAGAAACATCAATGATGAAAGAGTATCATTGATCAGCTGCATCCTGCACACTCCCTCCTGGGGATCCAGCCTGCAACCAATGCATGTGCCCTTGACCGGAATCAAACCCAGGACTCTTCAGTTTGCAGGCTGATGCTCTATCCCCTGAGCCAAATCAGCTAGGGGCATTTTCTTGATTTTTAACATTACATTGTTTTAAATAATAAGAGACAATATGTGATTAAATGAACCACGGCAACTAAAATTCAAAAGCTTTCAAAATGAAAAATAAAAAAAGAAGAGACTTCTGATTTAGCCTGTCAGATAAAATGTTCACATCTCTTTTTCTTTCCCTAAAAATCACACCATATTAGAATAAAAATTATAACTCCATGAGGACAACAAGAAAAAGATAGAAAATGACTCCAGACAAATGATGTCAAAAAAATGTTGGAAAATGAGAAACAGATGGACCTGTGGTAATTGCCTATATAGAACAAGGAACAGAAGAAAACAAAACAAAACAAAAAAACCTTGCAATTCTGCTGAGGGAATAATTTAGGAAAAAGCAAACATATTTGTATCTCCAAGTCTGGAAAAATACAGGGATTGAAGATGACAAGTATGTCTAAAGGTGGGGGTGGAGAGATGCTAGAAAGATCCATTCACCCAACAGAACAGAGAAGTTCCATTGTTCTGCAGCAGAAGACAGGAAGTCAATCTCTGGAGAAACTGATATCTTTGTAATTAACCTAGTTATTAATAACAGAAAAGGAGCAAAGGGAAGGGCAAATATTATAGGTAAGTTAGTTAAGCAGCTTCACCAGGAAACTAAAGCTTAACACTCCCCAAGGAGCCACCAGTCTATTCCTGCAGATCACAAGGGCAGAGGACTGGACAGGGAGGAGAATAGATGCATGGCCAGTAAAGGTGAGGTAACCTAGGGAAGGTGCTTGCTATTAGTTACAACAGAGAACAGAGGTCATTGTCCTCAATTGGCATGGCCACTACAAGGGTGCAACATTTGGGATATTTAATCATCTGAACAAAGGAGTTTACTTTCTTTTCTTTTTCTTTTTTAATATATATTTTATTGATTTTTTTACAGAGAAGATGGGAAAGGAATAGAGAGTTAGAAACATCAATCAGTTGCCTTCTGCACACTCCCCACTGGGGATATGCCCAGAACCAAAGTACATGCCCTTGACTGGAATTGAACCTGGGACCCTTGAGTCCACAGTGCGATAATCTATCCACTGAACCAAATCAGTTAAGGTAAGGAGTTCACTTTCTTTTCTTTTTGTTTTTGAATATATTTTATTAATTTTTTTACAGAGAGGAAGGGAGAGGGATAGAGAATTAGAAACATTGATGAGAGAGAGATATCTATCAGCTGCCTCCTCCACACCTCACACTGGAGATGTGCCTGCAACCAAGATACATGCCCTTGACCGGAATAGAACCTGGGACCTTTCAGTCTTCAGGCTGACGCTCTATCCACTGAGTGAAACCGGTTTTGGCAGGAGTTCACTTTCTTGACTCCTTTTGGTGCTTTTGTTCTCCCGTGCTTTTGGGACCCTTGGTACTCTTGTTGCCTGTGTCTCACTCTCTTGCATTTCTTACATGCCCACCACACACGATGGACTAAGATTGTAACTAGCCTGATACTAAAGTGGATCTGGCTCCAACATGGAAAGGAAACTCACCACACTGGCTCTGATTTTAGCCTTACTGAAGGGATATAATTCCATGGAAATAAAGTTTTCTTCCATCTCACTTCCTGTGGGGGCCTCCAGAAATGCTTATTCCAGCAGTACCCCAAGAATCTGACTCCTACTCACAATGGAGAAAGACCACCCAGACTTTTCTCTGATAACAAAACTACTGCAAAAACTCTCTGGAATTTGAACACCAGTGAAGCTGAGAATTAGTGTCCTGACACCACTGAAATTACCCAAATATATCATAAAGCACGGCAACCTTGAGTACAGGTATGGGCAAAAGTAGGTTTGCAGTTGTAATACAAATAAATAATATAACAATTAATAAACAATAACACAATAAAAAACTCTCTATTTTCACAAACTCACAACTGTTAACCTACTTACGCCCACACCTATAAAGCATAAATTAAAGATGAAAAGAAACTGCAGGCTGAAATTGACCAAAAATCTAAAATGTGACTAGAATGAAGTGATGTGAATTGTTTTTTAGGAAAAGCAAAACAAAATAAAATAAAAGTAAAAAAAAACAACAGGCGATAAAAGCAATGTCAGGCTTCATCACAGAAGAAATAATATTTTGTTTGAAAAATATTCAAAGTACAATAAATGAGGTAAAATATAGCCTGATTGAGATGCTAGGCTCACTTGTTATTGGATTTGAACTCCGAGATGATAACATCCATAGATCAAGGCAAGAGAAATTGGAGAAACCATTCCCACTTAATAACTGTTCATCTCTTGTGGTTATAGAGTAGTAATTCAAGAGGAAGCATTCATTTGAAGTCAAATGGGTAAAAGAAAATATTTTTATTGCATAGGCTGATGGATTTGGAATTAGAAAATTACAAGGAATCTTGGAGGTCACTGAGGCCCATATTCTTCTTAATTGAGAAGCCCTTCCTATAATATTCCTGACAGCTTGTCATTCAGCACGAACTTGGTCATTTTTAGCATTCTCTATAGTAAATCTCAGGCCTCTCTCATTTTATGTGCTTAATAAAGATGCATGATTTTCTTTGCAAGCGCCAACATTTACATCTTTGTGAATTTTCATCCCGTAATCCTCATTATGGTAAGGAACTATTTAAACAATTGCATCGTTCTCTTCGTGAACATATTCCATTCTTTTCATTTTCTTACCTAAATGTTCCAAATTCTTAGATCTCATACAACAGGATGTCTAAACATTTTAATATCATGTTTTAAACATATTATTATTTTTTAACAGTGGTACCCAAACGACATGAAAACTTCCAAATTAAACTTCTAGTTTTGGACACTGAACTTGACCTTCATTTATATAATTTAGGATTTAATTAGCTATTTTGAAAGTTACACACAATTTTACCTCCTCTAATCTTAGAGTCAACCAAAACATCAACATCACAAGGGACATGCTGAGTTTGGCTTCAAATGGTGTTTTAAATTTACATTTATCTCTGTTATAGTCATCATTCTACTCTAACCTTTTTAATCTGAAGCCTCTGATATGATAGTTTATTTATCTGATTTTATAAAATCTAAGGATTTAATCATAATCCTATTTCTTCACCTACTTTTTATGTACCTTGGTTGCGGGCACATCTCCACTGTGGGGCGTGCAGGAGGCAACTGATCGATGTCTCTCTCTCATTGATGTTTCTGACTTTCTCTCTCCCTCCCTTCCTCTCTGTAAAAAATCAATAAAATATATTTAAAAAAATCAATAAAATATATTTAAAAAAATAATAAAATAACCAGGTTTCTTCAAAGAATTTATTGATCTTCAATAGGCTGGAATAGTTGTGTGTTTTTTAAACCTGCTTATTTGTCCCTTCTAGTTTTAATCTCTGTTTTTATTCTTTAATAATAAAGATGAGAAGAGATTTTCAGATTGTGGAAAGTGTCATTAAGTGTCATTATCCAATGTCATTGTATTTTTGGAAAGATCTGCACTGAGAGGGCCAACACTGATCAATTTTCGTTTTTAATTTCCAGATTCTGCCTGTGAGCAGACCTATGACTTTATGACTAATCAGCACCCCTGAAGGGGTGTACTGTCCCTACATTCAATTCTTTTTCCTTTCTCAGACACACTCTCAACTTCCCTCCTCCAGTCCCATGCGTGGGAGATTACTAAGGCCCGAGCTACCATGAAAAGTCACCAGCACAATGCCAAGGTGTCTTCTCTTGACTTGCCATCCTCCTGGCTTCCCAGGGATCTTCTTTCTGGGGTTCAGGTTTGATAAGAATAGGGTTCCCCTGTCTTTCCTCTGACAGAAGTCTCTGGTTGTCTTGCTTCTGACATGCTCTGTGTTGCTGTGTTCCCTGATTACCTGGACGAATAACATTTGCATTCCCAGGACCCAGCAGCTTTCACAGGCAGGGGAGTGTGATCTATTCCTGATTTTGCACTTATATTAGATGAGATGTCCCTATAAGCTAATTATTTGGCAACCAAGGGGCACCAATTATTCTGTCAGGCATCCAAGGGGACACCTTAATAGTGTTTTAAACCATGTGTACAGAAGGGGTTAAAAGCTGCACCGAGGGGAGCAGAGCCTGAGGGGAAAGGCGCTGCAGGTGTGTGGTTAACAAGGAACTAATTGGGTAACCAGGCAGGAGGAGAGGAGCCTAAAGCTGGTCCTTGCTTGCGTTGAATTCCAGCAGTTAGCTAGTGCGGAGCCCTTGAGGACTTGAAATAAAGACAAGTTGAATCTGGAGTCTATTTTTTTGCTCTGATCTTTCCCAGAGACTACAAATTGGGACTTGACAGCTGTCCTCTCCGCTTGTTGCTCTATTTCAGGTGGTTTTGCTTTTGAAGGAACTAAGAGCTGACACTCGGGATGCCTGGCCTGGATGTCTCGCATCCGGACAGGAAGACGTGTCCATTCTGTAAGGCACACTTACTCCGTCTTGTGTTCTGAGTGCCCTCTGAGCATTGTGACTGAGGTAGTGGAGAGTGAAATGCATATTGTCCTGGAACTCAAGAGACAATGCTAGTCCCCGTGCGCACTCACAGTGTCAGCTTGAGCCAGTTAGCCCACCTGCCAGCCTCCCCTGCTTTCCAAGTGTAAAAAGAGTGACATTGTGGGTATACCTCCTCTGCAGCTCTTGGAGCCCTTATATATATATATATATATATATATATATATATATATATATATATATGTAAAATAGAGAGTCAGTATGGCATATCATGATCACAAGTCTTGAAGTTGAGTCCCCAACTTCTTATCCATGTAATATATTTGCTCACTGGTCAATGCCTACGTATGAGCATGCATTTTCTGTTGGCTCCAACAATCCCTGTGGTCCCACTAGACTCACTAATGATACCTTTGGGGCACCCGAAGTCACGTCTCGATATAACCCCTGATTAGAATTGTCACAGCCATTATGTGAGTAAAGCCTTTGCAGGCCATGTAAACTCTCTGGCTTCTAGATTCACAGTTGGAAAATAAGACTGTTGGATTCAACTGGCTCTAATTTCCCTTCTAATTCTAAGGTTCTGCAGCATGTTGCAAGAAATAACATTTTTTATAACATGATAGTGTGATGTGACAGTTTGGAAAGAGGGGGAGAAGGAAACTTTTAAAGACCAGATTAATGGAATGCAAATCACAGCCATATAACTTTTATTTTAAAGAAATTACCTTGTTTGGGCTGGTTTTTCTGAAGAATAAATCAGAATTCTTAAAAGAAGTGTGCAAAAATCAGAATCTTCTTTCCTGGCATGTCTTTCTCCACCCACCTCAATTCAATTTTCAATTTAGAGGGAAGAAAGAACATTTTTTAAAGAGTTTAGAATTAGGCTCACACGGTGAGTTCTGTAGTTTGAGATATTTTACCCATTTTAACAATAGCTGTACTAATGCTTTAGCAATTCATTGAGATCAGTGAGTCTTTTAAATTAGCCACAGAAATGTTCAATTTCTGAATAAAACTAGCTGGTTGAAATTGTTATATAAAAATAGAGCTATTTCACAGAATTTATTAGGTAGTATTTCAAATTCCCGATTTCTATTTCTTAATGGACAGTGCCATCAAGCAAAACTGACATTTATACAAGTTGAGCACACATCCATTTGATTTCCCTAACTTGTTCTTGATCAATTGTTTTCTTGTCATTGAAATGAGCTGAAGCTATGACAGTTTTCATATGCCATCCAAGATCCTCTCTTTCTTCTCTTTTTCTCTTGTCTCGCCAAATTTTTCAAGTTCATTATTTCTCAAAATGAAATCTCTAAGGAGTACTTGAATAACAAGCATTTGATTCTTTCATTCTTTTTTTATTGTTTCCTTGAGTGCTTTTTTATTTGTTTGTTTGTTTTAATGGTAGGACAAGAAGAAATGCAGAAATAAATGATGGACAATCATGGTATAAGAGGTTTCTATAGTGATAGACGGAAAGTGGGATGTCCATCTTCTTTTTCACATATTTTATTTAATAGCTTGAAGTATAAATGATTGCCAGAGTACTCAATTTGTGGTTCTATTATTTAAAAAATCTAAATTTTCACAATAAAATCATTATTTTTTATTGTCTTGATGTATACACTTATCCCTCTGCCCAGACTTTCTCCACTTTCTATACTGATGACAAATGCCAATTTATTATTTTCCATATTTTCTATTTAAGAGAAGGTTTAAGATGTGATGATACCTGACATATATTGACAATAGTCATAAGGGTTTTACTTATGTGTTCACAGTGTTCACTTACTGATTCAGTTTATATTTATTGAGCAACTATTCTAAACATATTAGGCATAATTCTCAATTCAAAATAGTCATGGATTGAGTGATTTGACAGCACTCAAAAAGCAAAAACCTAGAGACAGGAAAGTGCTTGGTAATTTTCGAGAAGAGGCTAAGTAATGGCTGACTTTTAGGAGTAGCTAGATCAGTGTGTGCAAGGCAGTAGTGGTATGAGAAAAGATAAGAGATTGAATGATATACTGTGAAGACTCATATAATTCATGTTCATGAGTGTGTACTTAATTTAAAGCACAATTTAAGCATATTTAGAATAAGATTATGATTTAAATGCAGGGAATGTAATGGATTGGAATAGAGAGAAAACAAAAAGTCCAGTTAAGAAATAGTCCTGGAACACAACTGTGGAAACTGAGACAAAATTGATTCCACAGAACTAGAGATGAATGATCAGATTGGAAAAACATTGTAGAGGCAGAAAATTCAGGACTTGCAGTTAGAATCAAGGATGAATCGTATGTTCTTTCTACTTGAGAAACTAGGTATTGGGTGGTATAATTTGCTAGGAGTGAGAAGACTCAAGGCAAACAAATCTCTGTGTTTATATAGTTGGCTTATGTGTGTGTTAAGGATTATGACTATAATTAAGATGCCTGTAAAATAGTTTTCAAGTAATTAGTATGTCTAATAAGAAGCTGGATAAAGTAGTTGCAAATTTTGTGAAGAGTTATGGCCTAAAGATGGAACTTCAGAAGTCTTTATCATGTAGACTCTTTTGAAAGCGAAAGGAACAGAGGCTATCTCTTGGATAATTATTTTTTTTAGATTGGGAGAGCAGTAGAAATTATGATAAATATCCAACAATAAGTACATGGCTAAACAGAAAAGGTCTCTTAAAATAGGTCCCCAAAGTTTTCTCAGGGAAAACTATTGAAGGATAAACTATTAGAGGATTTTCTACAAGCAAAAAATAATTGACAAAAAATGTAAGACAAAAAAAAAAAAAAAAAGAACAAGAAAGAAAGAAGAGAAAAGAAATAAAGAAAGAAAGAGGGTAATTGTAAATACAATAATAAATGTATTTTAATATTGCATTTACCCATTATTTTAAAAATACCATTATTTTAAAATGTAACCATTATGAAACAACTATTCATTATATATTACAATACTAAGGGCCCAGAGCACAAACTTTGTATTGGGGGTAGGGGGGGGTGTTTTCCTCAGCCCAACCTGCACCCTTTCCAATCTGGAACCTTTAGAGGGATGTCCGACTGCCCCTATAGGCCCGATCCTACCTGCATCAGGCCTAAACAGGCAGTTGGACATTCTCACAATCCAGGACTGCTGGATCCCAACTGCTCACCTGCCTGCCTTCCTGATTGCCCTTAATTGCTTCTGCCTACCAGCCTAATCATCCCCTAACCACACCCCTGCCAGCTTGTTTGCCCCTAACTGCTCTCCCCTGCAGACCTGGTCTCTCCCAACTGCTCTTCCCTATAGGCCTGGATCCCCCACCAACTGTCCTTCCCTGCAGGCCTAGTCACCCCTAACTTCCCTCCTGTGTCACCTTGTTCACCCCTAACTGTCCTCCCCTGCAGGCTTGATCGCCCCCAACTGTCCTCCCTTGCAGGTCTGGTACTTCCCAACTGCCCTCCACTGCTAGCCATCTTGTGGTGGCCATCTTGTGCCCACATGGGGGCAGTCATCTTTGACCATATGGGGGTAGCCATCTTGTGTGTTGGAGTGACAGTCAATTTGCATATTATCCCTTTATTAGATAGGATTGGATAGGATAGAGGCCTGGTACACAGGTGGGGGCCAGCTGGTTTGCCTGAAGAGTGTCTCAGATCAGGGCAGGCGTTTCCTTGGGGTGTGGGATGACCTGGGCTAGGGGCCTGTGGTGGTTTGCAGGTCGGCCATGCCCCCTGGCAACCCAAGCAGAGCTCCTGGTATCTGTAATTTATTTATCTTCTATATTTGAACCTTTGTAGCCTTGATTGGAGCCAACCCTCCTGCTTGCTCTGTGGCTGCAGCCATTTTTGTTGGGATTTATTTATCTTCTATAATTGAAACTTTGTAGCCTTGAGTGGAGGACCGGACCTCCCAGGGAAGGCAGAAAGCTTGCCTTCCTCCACTGCCAGGGCAACCCAAGCCTCCTGCTCTTTCTGTAGCCACAGCAATCTTGGTTGTGTTAATTTGCATACTTCTAATTGGCTGGTGGTATGGCTTGTGGGTATAGCAGAGATAAGGTCTATTTCCATATTACTCTTTTATTAGGTAGTATTTAATGTGTTTGGTGCTGAGTCTTTTAAATCTTCTCTGTATTTCTTCAGTACCTTCAATTCATACTAATCACATTCCAAGTGCTCAATAGGCACATGTAACTCTCGGTTATGTGGACATTAGATGAATAGAATGTTGTGTATGAATGATGTGGTAGAGAGAGATAAACATAGGATAAAGAAAAATTTCATCTGAAAATATTTTATCTTTTAAAGGAATAAAAATACAATAAGTGTAAGTTTAGGGTCTAGGACTTCCACAAATGCAATAGACAGTTTTTTTTGTTGTTGTTTGTTTCTTTAAAGCAATTTTACTTATTTATTTATTTTCTTTATTGATTAAGGTATTACATATGTATCCGTATCCCCTCATTGCCTCTCCTCACCTCCCCACTCATGGCCCCACCCCCTGGCGTCTGTGTCCATTGGTTAGGCTTATACGCATGCATACAAGTCCTTTGGTTGATCTCTTCCCCTTATCCCCACCCTCCCCTGGGATGCAGATGCTGGTAGAATAGGTTTGTTCATGGGAAGAACAAATGTAAATTAGAAAAATTTTCTTCCTGAATTGTGTGGCAAAAATCAACAAAGTGGTCTGAGGATTCAGTCCTGTGTTTGCAGATACCTTTCTAAAATATTGCCTACTGAAGCTCTGAAATAATTCCTAATGCATGGCACTTGATAATGATACCAGTTGACTATCACAACTCCTCTCGGTAGCCTTCTGCCTGAAATGTTGAGTGAGCATCTAAGTGTACTTACAACCATCCCTTCCCTCCTTTTTATGCCCCCTTTTCTGGCTAAGTGATTTGCTTTGTTCTTAGACTTCAATAGCAGGCTTCCACAATCCAATGGAATGTTGCTTCAATTTGAACAAATGTGTTCAGTTGTTGTTGTTGTTAATCCTCACCCAAGGATATTTTCCATTGATTTTTAGAGAGAGTGGAAGAGACAGGGAAAGACAGAGAAACATTGATGTGATAAAAACATTAATTGGTTGCCTCCAGCACATGCCCTGACCAGGGCCTGGGCAAGAGAGGAGCCTGCAACTAAGGTACATGCCCCCGTTCAGAATCAAAACTGAAACCCTTTGGTCTGCAGACCAGTGCTTTTGAACAAATGTTTTATTCTACCACTGGGAGCTTATTGGTATGTGTGTGTGTGTGTATTTAAATAAACACTACAATGTGTACTTTGCAGTCATGGTAGCTGTCTTCCTACCAGATAATGTTATTGGCGTGAACTAAAAATGCATAGTGAACAATTAACAGTGCTGTAGGATTTAACAGCTCCTCAACCTTGGCGTCCACCGCCTCAGCTCAGCCCCCATGTATGCATACTCTCTGTAGAGAAAAGCCTGAAAAAAAAAAAAAAGGAAATCCAGGGATGGCAGGAAGGTCATAAAGAGCAAGAGCAGAATGGATTGCTGTCCTGGTCTATTGAGAAAAATAAGAAGACAGGAGTTGAGAAGTCAGATTGTATAAAAGTTACTGCTTTGTATTGCGGTGAGGAGGAAGAGGTGGAGAGTGCAGTAGAACTCTTCCATTTCCAAGAATGCCGAGGCTTTTAAATACAGGTCACTCCGAATCAATCCACACTGCACTCCTCCAAAATAAAGAAAACACGAAAACAGCTCTTGATGTAATTTATTCTTTCAGACCTTGTGGCAGGGAGTTTTCTAAACATTTAAGCTGTCAGTAGTTTTCTTTCTTTCTTCTTCTTTTTTTTTTAAAGTCGTATATCCCACTCACTTAACCCACACTTTCTATTTTTAGCTTTCTCTTTCTGATGAAACCTTGCAGATCATGAAGATAACATTCTCTGGGGAAGATTGGACTTACTCTCAATATTTGCTCCCTGTTCAGCCTTCTCTTTGGCTGTATTTCTCTTTCTCCAGATTTCAGTCTTATCTCTTGGTTTTCTGAATATTGCACAGACTTTTGCTATAAGTTCTGATGTACAGTTGACTTTTGAAGAACATGGGTTTGAAGTGCATGTGTCCATTATACATACTTTTTTTTTTAATACGGTACTATATGTGTATTTTTTTTCTTTCTTATGATTTTATTTATAATTGTTTATGCCATTGATGACGATGGCACTCAACAGTAGGATATTAGTAGTTAAGTTTTTTGAGAGTCAAAAGTTATAAGTATATTTTTTCCTGTGTGGAGAGTGAGTGTCCCTAAGCCCCACTTTGTTTAACATCAACTATACTAGTACATGTAATCATAGGTGTGGAGAAGGATCATGTGGAATTCTTTGTTGCAAGTTCACTGAAGTAGCGAAGACAAGAGGAAAAAAAAAGTAGGGGCAGGATATTATATTAAATATTTTAAGATTGTATTGGTTTATGTGTTTCTTTTCCATATTTTCTACTTAAATCTGCTCTCATAAATCTTAGGCCTTTTCCTGAGAACAAGCCATTACTCAACTTGGTTTTCCCCTGTTTCCTATCCTTGCTAAAGAGATGACATAATTAAGATACTATTTAATTCCTACTCACTATGAACCTTCCAGGATACTCAGCCCTTTTTCATGTCCCGAATGCCTGTTTCTTGAGGAATCCTATATTCGGACAAGACGTTATGAATAAGAGTATGTATACTCTGGTCAGACATGCCTCACTTTGCATTCCACTTCTGATTCTTCAAGTTATGCCACATAAAGAAGCAACATGCCAGATTTCTCATATCTAAACACAAAAATTCCTCAAAGTAATGTTACAAGAGGTAAATAACTGTGTTTGCGATTCAGTGTGCATATTTCCTCACTTTCAGCCATTGTAAAGAAATGGCTACTACTCCATTAGTTGTAGTAAAAACAATAGCAAGAATTGGAGTAGGACTATTTTTAACTAAGCATATTGAGGCTCAGCATTTACTGGTAATTTCACTAAGACTAAACTTAGTAACAGAGTTGGAAATAGAATTCATGTTTTCAAGCCCCTAATTTTGGGATCTTGTGCTTCCATAACCATCAATTTGGAAGCAACAGATGGAGACAAACTTTGTAGTCTGAAATCTATGGAGTTAAATCCTGCTTCCAAAATGTGTAAATGTTATGACCATGTATAACTTACTTTATATATCTAGCAAATTTCTTACTAGTAGCTACTTCATAGGACTTGTTTGAGTTTTGCGCAACATATTCCATATATAACAAGTGTCAAGTCATCACACATGTGTGGGGTGGCAGTCAAAGGTTTAAGGAAGAAGGAGAGTGCTCTTTGCATTCAAAGATCAGAAAAGGCTATGGGAAAGAAAGAGCATCGTTTGTGGGTGGGTATGATTTGAAAACCTAAGAATTCCCTTCCTGGCTCAGAATCCCAGCACTGGAGAGCAACTTGTTTAGGATAGCATGAAAAGGAAATTGTGAAGCATGTCAGAAGAAAGCAGAAAGATATAGTCAGAGAAACATCCATGTGAGAAAGACACATAGATTGGTTGCCTCCACATGCACCCTAACCAGGGTCAAGGATCCAGCCCGCAACTGAAGTATGTGTCCTTGATCAGAATCATACCTGGGACCCTGCAGTACATGGGCCAATGCTAAACCAAACTGGCTAGGACTATTTACCATTTCTTTAATGTGTTTACATGTATATTTAGGAAATTACATATAGTGATAAGTTTATAACTCTGCCAAAACTTTAAATAGAATTTATTAAAAATATAGATTAGAAGTTAAGGTGATTTTCAATTCTGGAACTAGAGAGTAGGCAACCATAGTGTGTGTGTGTGTGTGTGTGTGTGTGTGTGTGTGTGTGTGGTATTTGAAACAATTTCTATTTTTATGTGCCAACTGTATACTGATAAGATAGCACTTGTCTAAAAATAAACATTTTTGAATTCTATGGTATTATTTTTCTGTTTTACACCAAGCTAGGCACTATTGTCCTTTTACTTTTTATTGACAAGTAATATACCGGAATTGAGCATTTTGATTTTTAACCATTTAATGCTCCAATTTTCTTATTTTTTGAAGCATTTTCAATTTTCATCAACCGAACACAGTTGACTGTTAATTTCTCCCTGAAAGATACTGGAAGATGGCTCCAAAATTAATGGTTTAAGACAAATTTACAAACTGTACGGCTTTGAAGTGACAATTAGTGTGTCATTCTTTCTGAAAGAGCAGAGCACAGAACTGACTGCCACATTATGAGAACCCCTTGAGGCAAAATATGTTTTGTTGATGAGAAGACAAAAATTAAACAAATGTTGTCTTTCCCCCCTCACTTCCCAAGTTCCATCAACACACATCCATACACAATTGAAAGTTTTTCAGCAGCAAATTTCTTAGTATTCTAAGAAATCAATGGCCAAGGGCAGTATATTGTAATAAATCATAAAATTCCACTTGAAAACATTTGCATTGACTAGTAGAGGAACAGGTCTGCACCCTATGATGACTTCTCAACTTCTTAAAGTAAAAAATGTCATTCTTACTCAAAATATGATGGCCAACTTGAGTAAGAAGCATCAGAAAGATGAACTAACAGTTTCTTACTTTTTCTTTTTTGCTGTGTAAAATTGGACATTCCAGTCTTGTTCCTAATATTAAGGGAAACACTTTTAGTTTTCTCCCATTGTTTATAAGCAATATTGGTTAATAATTCTGTTTCTTTGTAGTGTCTTTATTCAGTTTTGGAATTAGGATAATGCTAGCCTCATAAAATGACTTTGGGAGACTTTCTCCTCATTAATTATAATGTTTTGAGAGGAGAGGTGTTAGTTCCTCTTTTCATAAGGACCTTTGTTTTCTAGGAATATTTTATTACTCTATAAATTTAATTAGTTGTAATCAGTCTATTTAAATTTTCTGATTCCTACAGATTCACTTTTGGAAGATTGTGTTTCTAAGAATTTATCCATTTTGTCTAGATTGGCCAACTTGTTGGTATATAGCTTTTTTGGAATATTTTCTTATGAATCCTGTGTATTTCTGGAGTAGCTGTTGTTACTTCTCCTCTTTCATTTCTGATGTTATTTATTTGGGTCCTCTTTTTCTTTTTTCTTGAGGAGTCTGGTTCAAGGTTTATCAAACTTATCTATCATTTCACAGAACAAGTTCTTGATTTCATTGCTTTTTAATAAGTTGGCTTTATTTTCTGGCATCACTTAGAACTCTGTCCAAACTGCTATTTTAGGATCTTAAAGTGTCAGAGCTATATATTCTGCAAAAATTATAACACGGATTATAGTGGCAGAGGACTTGGGTTAGACCAATTAGTAGCATTCCACACTGGACTTTTCTCTTTAATGAAATAAATAACAACTTTTTAAAACACCTTGAACATCATTATTACATAACTGTAAACTGAATAATTCACAAATTTGGAAGAATCGGAAGAATTAAATTATACAATATATTTCCAGCACATAGCATTTTGTTGAGATCCATAATGAAAGTTGCACCTATGCTAAGCGGAGGAAACAACACTGTTATAAAAAAAAAAAAAAAAAAAGTAGAATTTGTTTTTTGGGGTGTAGAGGTCAGATCTTCTTCTTCTTTTTTTAAAATATATTTTATTGATTTTTTTACAGAGAGGAAAAGAGAGAGATAGAAAGTCAGAAACATCGATGAGAGACATCGATCAGCTGCCTCCTGCACGCTCCACAGTGGAGATGTGCACACAAGCAAGGTACATGCCCCTGACTGGAAATGAACCTGGGACCTTTCAGTCCACAGGCCAATGCTCTATCCACTGAGCCAAACCAGTCTCAGCAGATCTTCTTTATTAGAGCAGATTTTATCCTGACAATGCCTTGGTGGAAAAATTCATGGTCCTTTCTAGGGATCATTGGACAACAGTCATTTTAGGAGATACATTTCCAGATCCTCAAATTTATACATAATTTATTTATTCTAAAATTGAACTTCCCAAGAAAGGGTTTGAGGCCAGTTCTCCTGTTTGTGAGCTGTTTTTTCACCCTTTAAAAATCTGTAACTCTCTATGGTTCATTTCACAGAATTTAAAAACTTCTAGATGTTGTAACATAGGGGGTGTGATGACAATTTTTATTTAATGACCTTGACCCTTCCATTCCCAGAGTACTCTCCAAGAGCACATTGCTGCTAACGGAGGGTCCTATCTGGCAAAGATAATTTTAGAATTGAATGCAGACGGGCTTTATTTTTACCCAAACCAATAACTCACATCAGGACTTTGTGACTTTATCTTCCATTCCCCTAATTGCCTATCTCACTATCTATATATCTACCTCAATGAAAAGTCAGAGTGAGATGTTGTAAGGTTGAGATATATTAACACTTTTATTTAAATTTAAAGATAAAGTTATTTTTTCCTCACAGAACGATGGTTATAATTGGGCTGATTATTTTGACATTGATTGTTCTATATATGTAAGTCCTGCAGTGCTCATTAGGTTAAATGGTACTCACACTTTTTTAAAAAGATGACAATGAGGGAAGTTGATGAAAAGCCCTGTTTCATGGTAGCAATGAGTAATATTCACCCATGAAATCATAAACTAATGGAAAAATGTCCAGATCCATCCATTTCATTAAAATATGTATTTCCAATGAACTTTTGCATTTTCTATTTAATATTATTTATCATAATGATCTTTTTATATTATTTTGATCAATTGTATATTAATGATAATTATAATAATAACTCAATTGGAAAGAAGTTTTAATTTCTTCTTAGTGTTTCATAGTCAGAGAAATAAAATATTAAAGTGCATTTATATACATAATTTTGTTGCAGAGAAAGGTGATAGGGTAATCAATAAAATACTTCCAAGCATAAAAATACATTAAATGATAAAATTATCTAGGGCTGTAGAATGGAAATATAAGTTCATAGAGAATAAAAAGCACTGAGAATGTTAACACTGCTAAAAATTTTATTTCATCTGTTTTTATAATAATGGCAGATTTCAAATAATAATATTTTGATTCCATGAGAGCAATTTAATAAATTTAACAGCATTATATTGAAATGTCAACATTTATAATGCACTTATTTTGTACCCTGTACTATAAGTATAAGCTTATGATGAAAACTTTTAATGTCATCTTAAAAGTATTTGGCAGAGTAAATAGTTTGTCAAAAGTTTCTTGTAGTACCTGAGCAAAAAGTTTGAGAACAACTGCCATAAATGACTTATAGCATAGGAAATTCTTTGGAAACTTCCCCCTGCTTTCTTCTATAGAACCAAACATGGTTTATGTGCCTATTTAATTTTGTTATTTAATATAATTTGGAAGATTTAGAAAGAAAGACTTATTTTCCTCACCTGCACCTATTTAAAATAACATCAATCCATATTTTCATAATATGAAAAAGTTGGAAAAATTGAGTATATAATGAAATTATTATAGTGCAACTCTGACCTAGGAAGTTATTAGGAACTGCATGTTAATTGCCCTGAGCAGGAACCTATATTTATAAATAAAAGGATGTCATGCTGAAGAGCATCTCCATAGTATTGTTTAGGAAAAAGAAGTCTACTGGTTTGGATATCCTGATAGATCCTCTGTTTTTATGAGCTACATATTTAAGGCATTTTGATATCCATTATCACCAATCTTTCCAAAACATGTTGGAACAACTTAAGGTTCTCAGTTGTGTATGGGCTTATTCTTTACATGTACATGGTCCCTGATTATTGCACTAGAGAATCTACCTATCACCTCTCAGTCAAGTCTAGAAAGAGTGCCCTGTTTCTCTTCCCTGCCTGAATTGAGAATCCCTCTGTCTTATATTGAATTTAGTACTACCAATCTTTCCAAAACTTATGTTGTTCTCATAAGACTCCATTACTTAAGTCATTTAAAATTCTATTGTACTATTTTATAGAACTATATTATTTGTCATTTAATCCTATTTAATAAAAGAGTAATATGCAAATTGTCACCTCAACATAAGATGGTTGCCCCCATGTGGACACAAGATGGCTGCTACAAGATGGCCAGCAGGGGAGGGCAGTTTGGATGGACCAAGCCTGCAAGAGAGGGGAGTTGATGGTGACCAGGCCAGTAAAGGAGGGAAGTTGGAGGTGACTGGGCCTACAGGGAATGGCAGTTAGGGGTGACTAGGTCTGCAGGGGAGGGCAGTTAGGGGCAAACAGTCTGGCAGGAGAACAGTTAGGCATCAATCAGGCTGGCAGGGGAATGGTTAGGGGGTGATCAGGCTGGCAGGCAGAAGCAGTTAGGGGCAATCAGGAAGGCAGGCAGGCGAGCAGTTGGATCCAGTAGTCCTAGATTGTGAGAGGGATGTCCGACTGCCCAATCCTACTAGGATCGGGCCTAAATGGGCAGTTAGACATCCCTTGAGGGATCCCAGTTTGGAGAGGATGCAGGCTGGGCTAAAGGACACATCTCCCAGGCACAAATTTTGTGTACTGGACCTCTAGTATTTTTATGAAGGGTTATACTTAACACTCACATACACACAGAGAGTTGACAATGAAAGCAAAATTTAATTTCCATTATTTTAAAATCTTATTGATCTTTCATAATATTTCAGGTAGTAGGCATTCAATAAATCTCTAATGATGAATTGCTTGGTTCTATTTGCTATATTTCTTCATTGAATCTTCTCCTAAGTAATTACCTCCTTTTACTTGCTATCAGAAACTTCTTAAAAATGAAATTAAACTAGTAAGGATAATAATTTGTGCCTACTATCCATTGATAGCCTTATTTTTAGAGAAAAACTTTAAGTCAAAATAATGTAATTAAAGTGACTTCAAATTGGATGTAATATTCCACAAAATCTAACCTACCTTTCCTCATGTTATGGATGGATTGGAAGCCTTATAATTCATAGCTCCAAGATCACAAATCTAGTTTGCAAGGGCTAGATTTACTAGTAAGACTGGTACACTGGCTTCTGACTTGTGATTAAGTATTCTTGATATAATAACAGACTGTCTTTCAGACTGTAAACCAGAGCTTCCTTTTGATGAGCATACTCTCAAACATATACCTCCAGCAGTTACTCATATGTCTCCTGCTTCCTTTTGCTTCTCTGTGAGTAATAAAAAATAAATTATGGATTGGAATTTGAAAGCCCAATGCATGACAATCAGTTATTAATAACACAGATACAGAGCAATTTCACTGTCATACCTTAGAAGTTTTGTGGCCTTCTTTCCCTTCGCTTCCTTTTTTAGTTCCCTTAAGCTTATGGGATATATCCAAATATAAATCAAGACCACTATTCTTTTATGTAAGGTCTTTATTATGAAAGATAAAACCATCTTTCTTAAACAAAACTCCATATTTTAAGGCCGAGGGCCATCTTCCAAACAAAGTGACAGATTTCATATTGTAATAGTTATGATGGTAGACTTATTTGACAATTGAAGTAACAGCAGCAGATTTTATTATTGACTAGAGACCCTCGTGCACTGGAGGTTTGGGGTCCCTCAGCTTCACCTATGCCCTCTCATAGTCTGGGACCCCTTGCTCCTTACCACTCACCTGCTTGCTGCTCTAGTGCAGCCATGGAGGAGGAGGAGGCTCCCACCACCACAGCTCCTGTGTTGAGTGTCTGCCCCCTGGTGGTTAGTGTGCATAATAGCGACCGGTTGTTCTGGTCATTCCACCATAGCGGTCACTTAGGCTTTTATTGTAGATGATAATATGCAGAGTAAAAAGAAAATAAGAATTGTGACATTCAATGGACCATTAATGTAAAAGGATTGAAATGGAAGTGTAATTGAAATGAGAATGTAAATTTTTAGGCTAACTTTGAAGAAGGACTTCGAGAGGCTGGGCATAGCCTTAGCAGTCAAGAGCAGCATATCAAGTAGAGAGAGTCTAGCTACTTTCCACAAGTTAAGGAGCAGGGGTGGATTCGATAATGATGGATCCAGAGACTTTAGGGCGATTTTTGCTCTCACAGACTCAAGAGTAATTCTCCCGGTTGCATGGTAAATTCTCAAGTTGACTTTTCTTGACCTCGCTAAAGTGGATGTCCTGAGATGTTTCCCTTATACCCCTTCCCAGCAGCTGCCAATGAGCTTAGGGTGAGATGCAGTAATTCTAATCTGCATGTTGTTCACAAAGGACCAAGATAATTTGAGAAATGGGTACTCTCAGTATTTTTCCCAAATGTGTGTTTTTCCAAAAATATTAACACAGTATTTGCTTGGATGTGAAAATATTTTAGAGAAATAAAATAAAAACAAGACAGTGAGACATAATAGGAAGGTAATTAAAAGTTAATTTTTTATTTTCTTGTTCCCCACCAACTCATAACACTTTTCACACCTAGTTTCACCTTCCCCCACAAATGACATAACTTAGCTCAGGTTCTCAAATAGGATGAGAGAAAAGCTAACCTGTCTTCTAGTTCAATTAATTCCAATAGCAGTTTTTTTATGACTTATTTATATTAACACCTGCCCAGACAGCAGGAGTTCCCTAGAGAAAGTGGAATACCTATTTTATTAGCAGTTTATAAATATTATGATAGCACATGTATTATTTTCCTTAAAAGAAAATATGGAAATGGTAACTTAAAATTTGAGCAAATAGAAGAATGGATTCAATCCAATGAGAAAGAATCTTTCCTGAGAGTCGCCAAAATGAGTGGTTTAATATATGAGAAACAGAAACACTTTGATGTCTGGCTTTCCTAAAGGCACTTCTCACTTATTTTATTTTTTCACTTTCCGAAGGATTTCTCACTCAATGCTCATCTTGGGTGTCAAAAATTTTGACCTAAAAGGAAAAAAACAAACAAACAAACGAACAAAAAAAAACCCCACAAAACAACCTCGTTTTTTATTTTCTTTTGAGAAAACTGGGACTTATAAAGAAGAGGGGAAAATCCAAACACAATGGCATAAAGGCAAAGGTTTACAAAGGAAATGCACATTCTGTACACAGGAAACTAACTTAATAAGCAGTCTCTCCCTACTAGCTTGCGATTAAACTAAATTGCCAGCCTAAACTTTTCTGTGCAGAATTTCAAATGTCAACACATTATATTGCGATTCCTCTTAATTTCTCACAAAGAAAATGCAAAATGAATTCATTATGCTGGAGTAAGTGGAAAAAAATGATGAGTTTCTCCAGAAGAGTATGCAATAGGGAGAGATTGGGCAAGACGATTATATTGAGATATTTGAATAGCTGGCCATTAGCAAGAGCATCCCCATTACTCTGCCGATAATTATATCTCTTCTGCTATGACTTCCCAGTGGAATAATAGAATGTTCCCAGTGCAGAAGATAATGAAAAATACCATTCAGGTGGTACATATATGCCAGGAATAGAATGCAATATTTCTTTCTTTCCTTGCCTTTTCTCCTCCTTGGCCCCCATCCGCCCTAACTCCTTGTACCTTGTCACTCTAACGGTGGACACCTATGAGGCACATGTTAATATGTGTTTGGTTGTTCCATGCTATGTATAGGGAGAATAAATGTATATTGAAAATGGAGATGGCAATGGAATATCATTCTTCCAATATAATTATATCTTGCGTTTAGAAAGCCCAGTGTTTTGCTGAGTACATTTTTGTTAGTTATTATGTAAATGGTTTTCAAAACCCACTATGGTGCAGAGTGAAGGCTTTAGAGGGGATCTTAGAAGGATAAAGCTCTTTCATTTTCTTTGTAAGGAAAAAAAAAAAAACAAGGTTGCATATGCCGCTAATTAATCCATCATTTTGTAGACACTTTTCATTTTAACCATCAAGTGAAATTAAACAAACAAAGAGGGAGAAAAATATGAGATCAAACAACAACACCCACTCATTTTCCAGAACAGTTTCCCTCCCTTTCTTCCATTCTTCTCTCTCTCTCTTTTTTTTTTTCTCATTTGAAGGATTCATAAAGCCTTTCATGCGTTATTGCCACCTTATCATACTGTGGCATTTTTATTACTATTTCGTTTCAGTTTGGGGAAATCTTGACGGGTACTGTACGTCTTCACAAATCCGTTCATTTTACAGAAAACTCAATTTGCATCGTACCCCTCCCTTCTGCTTTGCTATGTCACTGTTGTCTTCATTCTCGATCTTTGATTGAGAGTTTCATTTTGAAATCATGTACTAAGGAAACTTTCACCCAAACAATGTATGTTTGCTTCCTGTAGAGGGCAGTGACATGTTACAATGGTTTTACCCTCTCTCTATAAGGGTTAATTTGAGAACTGCTCATGTTTCTGAGTTTTGGCACTCGCTGGCAACCAGCACAAAGGAATAGCTAAATTACCCGAGGATACTATTTTTCCATTATTTATGTTTACAATCAGAGAGGTGTACTTCATTATACGAGTGTTTTCTGGTTAAAAATTTTACCTGGGAATGTATTCTGAATGCATACAGTTAAAATATATGTGGACAAGTGGCTATGACTCAAACCACAGGAAACAAAGTATGTATGTTCATGGCGCAGTGTTAGGATTCATGCTCAATCTTTGGTTCATATTAAACCACAGCCAAAGGACTGATAAATACAGTCAATGCTTAATGGTAATCTCATAAGAAATTAGGACCACTTTTAATGTAGAAGATTTAATTTATAAATTGCATTTACACACAAAATATTTAAAATCACATTTATAATTTGCATGATTTATTATCAATATAGAACTTTACTTAGTAGCTTAGTGTAATGATGAACATTATTTTTTTAAAATTTTAATTAAATTATGTGTATACGTTTTAGGAAATGTCTGGTTCCAAAGAGAATTTTAGCCTGTTGATTTCTAAATTAAACAAAATTTAAATTTAGTATAACACAAAGTACGTTGCTGTGTATATTTGTATGAATATATACTTTTGGTTACTTATAATGACATATACTCAATTTGTATATTTTAAATACTCTAACACAGTGGTTCTTAACCTTCGTAATGCCACAACCCTTTAATACAGTTCCTCATGTTGTGGTGACCCCCAATCATATAATTGTTTTCGTTGTTACTTCATAACTGCAATTTTGCTACTGTTAATGAATCATAATGTAAATACTTGTGTTTTCTGACGGTCTTAGGCTCTACAGCAGCGTCTCTCAACCTGTGCATTGCAATCAGAGCCAATCGAGGGGCCTTCTGGCTGCCAGCCAGGGCCTTCTTTCACTCTGCACTGCCCCCTAGTGTCAGAACACATCATAGTGAGCAATCAAACTCCTGGTCTCCCAGTCAAACTCCTGAGGGGACACTTTGTATATTAACCATAGATAGATAGATGATAGATAGATAGATAGATAGATAGATAGATAGATAGATAGACAGATAGATAGATGTGATAGACATTTAGCATACCTTTGTGCTCAGTGTACAATGAAAAATGCCATGATATATCTAAATGCTTTCTCAAGTCTCAAATCTATATAATGAAGTCAGTGTCATTAGTGATTGATTGAAATTTATATACCACACTCTGGCATATAAGTGGGGACAAATCAGTTTTAACTTATAAAGCATATAACAACACACTTCAACTTAGCTTTACTCTGGACTGGACTACCATAGTTATCTCCTGTTTTTATTCTCCTTTCTCTCTCCCAGTGACTTTTCATTACATTTCCCAATTGTTTTCTTCTCTCTTAGAGATGCCAAAATCTATCTCTATGGTCAAGGTCTTGACTGCATCTGAATTCTCAAGTTTCTTCACCTTGTGTATGTTTTTGTTTTTCATGTTTGCCATTTTCTTTTAGACTGTCCATACTGATTCCATTCTAAAATCTTACCTCCTGAACCTCCTATTACTTTTACAATATTAAAATTTACTAAGTTCCTAAGGCAGAAAGAATTTCCTCATAGCCTTAGGTACATCTTTTATTAAGCAGCAAGTACTGTCCCGGTAAGGTTTTCTTTGTTCATATTAGGTTCTTGTGTGATCTTTCTAATTATATTAGTTTTGGAGAATATAATAATTTTTTAAATATATTTTTATTGATTTCAGAGAAGAAGGGAGAAGGAAAGAGAGGCAGAAACATCAACAATGAGAAAGAATCATTGATCGGCTGCCTCTTGCACATACCATACTGGGGATCTAGCCTGCAACTTGAGCATGTACCCTGACCAGGAGTTGAACCATGACCTTCTGGTTCATAAGTGGATGCTGAACCACTGAGCAATGCTGGCTCAACTACAATAATCTAATATTGTTTTTTCTTAACCATTTGTCTTTCTATTTTTAATAGTAAATTTCTTTTTCTAAGCCTTTGAATCAAAACTTTATGTTGACTTAGAATTAGATGCGCTATTGCACTTCTGATTTCAGTTGCACCTCTGACAGCTTAAATTTGAGTTTTGCTATAAAAGCTTAGACACAAGTGAGCTCTCTATCTCAAGGTCTGACCTATGATATAGGAGCTTACTCACTCTGTACACCAGAGTAGCTTGGAACTCTAAGGGTGTGTATCCCTGAGTAGCCTTCAAACAGTGAGTATATAAAAGCTCTCACCTCCCATCCTTTAGGGAGTGAAAGTTTGAGTTATATTGTACATGTGGTCACAGCCTGTGTGATCCATAGTAGTCATCTCAAAGGTTCACACTGAAATTCACTTTTCCTAATTAATAGGCACCGATCCTTTATTCTTTCATCTCTTAAACGAACTACTTGTACAAAAGTCTTTGACTCAAAGCAAGATACTCTTCTTAAAATACAAAGAACATAGCATGTGACAGTACTATGAGATGGTGACATGTTTAGATGACTCACAATTACAGATTTCATAAAAGTTTGAAGTATTGACTGGATTATTTGAGACACAACATAGCATTTGATATCCTCATCTTCTAAATAGAAATGTGCAAATAGACTCATTAATTGTCATATAAAGAGAATTATAAATTTCTGGCTTACATAAATATATAAATATTTTTTACTAAGTGTACGGTGATTAAAAATTATGAATGTTATTTTGTAGGATAGCAAAAAATAAGCATGGCATACTTTAAACTTTAAAAGAAAAAAGGATCTGTCAAATCTCACTAGAGGAAAAAAATGTTAAAATCTTTAAATTCTAACTTCTAATTGCTAAGAAAATCTTTATATCTTTATAGTTTTATAACAATTCATTTCTAAAAAATTGGCATTTATTAACTTATCTAAATGTCGCTGTGTGGATATTGATTCAATATTTCAAAATATATTTGGTAAAGAAATACCCAGAATGAATTCCCATTTTATGGGAAACAATATCAATAGAATGACTGCCACACAGTATAAATATTTGTGGAGAAAAATATTTTCTTTAAAAAGTACCTAAGTTTTATGTATTATTAATTATTTTAAACTTTTATTGGTTTGGTGCAGTTTTTTTGAGATATATTGACAAATAAAACTTCTATATATTTATGATATTCTTATGAAACTTTCATATCTAGCTCATGGGATTCTAAAATTATATACACCTTTTGTGAATTGGTCAGGCATTTTCTCATGAAGTTAGATATATATTAAACCTATGACCCAACCATTATACACACTTATAGGCATTTACTCAAGAGAAATGAAAGCATGTATACACGGAAAAAAAGGGGTGTATAAATTTATAGCAGCCTTGTTCATATTAGCTCCAAATTAGAAAAACACAAATATTCATTGACTATATAATGGCTAAATAAACGATAGTATAACTAGAGGCCTGGTGCACAAAAATTTAGTCTGGGAGCCCTTAGATGATGACCTACTCATGACTGAGGCCTGTTCCCCTCTAAACCGCAATCTGGCCTCTCTCTGTGGGAGGCAACCAGGCAGATCAGGGGAAGGCACCACCCCCATCAACCTGCCATTACTGCCCCTGCCAGACACCTCGGCTGCCCGCCCTCAGTCCTCACAGCCACTGCACCTGCCTGACTCTGGCCCTTGCAGACACCACAGCTTTGTCCAGAAGGACATTCGGCAGTCTGGTCTAATTAGCATATTATGCTTTTATTATTATAAGTTATATAATGAGATACTACTCTGTAATACAAAGGAACAAATTACTAGTATGTGCAACAAAATGAATAAACTTCAAGTTATTCTGATATAAATGAGGGAAGTGGTAGCTTTACAGTGGAGAAACCTAATAAACATCACCCCAGATAGGTGATCATAGTCAACATCAATAGTGATGGGTGCATTTGATAATTTGTACCCTTGAATGCTATAACAAACATGACACTTTACTTTTGTGGTTTTCCACACAAAAAATTATAAGTCTAGTCTAATTGTGAAAAACCCCAGACAATCTATAATTGAGGAACATTCTACAGAATATCTTACCAAAACTCTTTAAAAATATCAAGGTCATAAAAATAAGAAAATTCTGGGAAACTCTCATCAAAGAAAGATAAGAAGACATGATGGGTACATTTAATGTGGTATTCTGGATGGGATCCTTGGACAGCAAAACGACTTACATAAAAACTGGGAATCCAAATAAAAAGCAGCCCTTACTTAATCATAATGAATCGACTCTGGCTTTTTAATTTTAATAAATTCACCATACTTATATTAATTATAAAAGAAATTGGGTGTGGGATATAGGAATTCTCTGAATCATTTCTAATAAGTTTTTCTTTAAACCTAATACTGTCCTAAAAAAGGTTATAAAATATTATGACATACACAACAAAGCTAGCAACATGAATGTGCATATTTTACAGTTTAATTTAATTTAAATTGTAGAACAGATTAATCTGAAAAGAAGGAATGTGGTTGCCTCTTGGGAAAAGAAGTGTAGATTGACCAGTCAAAGAACTTTCTGAGATGAAAATAAAGTTGTATATTTTGATAAGGGTAAGAATTATATAATGTGATCATTTCCCCAAACTCATGGAATTGTACACATTAAATCAGATCACTTAATGATATGTAAAATGCATTTCTTTTTTTAATGTTAAAAAAGTTACTGAGAAGCAATAATGAAGTATTCAAACCTATCTCTATTCAGCCCCCTTCTTTCTGATTTAGTTGTCATCCATCTGAAAGGAGAATAGATATTCTTTGCAGCTCTTTGCCTTGTAAGATCTTTGCACAAAAGCCATTTGGTAAGTACAAAGGCTCATTGTGACTGCGCAGGATGACTCACTGCCAAGTGAACTTTTAAATGGGGAACTTTACTCCAAAATCCTACCTCTTTTTGTTTCTTGACTTGAATACATGTAGACATCTTTCCCCTTGCTTCTGTGTTAAGTTCTCAAAAAGAAATAAACTCTTTCTACAGTAAGTATAAAATTTTCTTCTTATTATCATTTTAAAAAACCAAATATCATTGAACTCGATTTTATTTGTTTTCTTGTCATTATTTGTTACTCAAGTGTCCATATAATTGTTCACATTTCTCTGCTGAAAAATAACTGTTGTGTTGACCTCCAAAACTCTTATCTTTATACTAGAGGCCCAGTACATAAAATCCGTGCATGGGAAGAGGGGGTGTGTGTGTCCCTCAGCCCAGCCTGCACCCTCTCCATCTGGGACCCCTTGAGGTCATTCAGACATCCCTCTCACAATCCAGGACTGCTGGCTCCCAATCATTCGTCTGTCTGCCAGCCTGATCAACCCTTAATTACTCCTCTGCCTAACTGCTCCCCTGCTGGCCTGATTGCCCCTTACTGCCCCTGGTTCCCCCCAACTGTCCTTCCCTGCCAGCCTGATCCCTCCCAACTGCCCTCCCCTGCAGGCCTAGTGCCCCCAACTTCTCTCCCCTGTAGGCCTGGGTCCCCCTCAACTATACTCCCCCAACTAGTTCTCCCCACATGCCCTCCCTTATATTCCTAGTCCCCCCAACTGCCTTCCCCTGCAGGACTGGTTCTCCTCAACTGCCCTCCCTTGTAGACCAGGTCTCTCCCACCTGCCCTTATCTGCCAGCCTGGTGCCCCGCAACTGCCCTCCGTTGCAGGCCTGGGTCTCCCCACTCCCCCAACTATCCTCCCCTACAGGCTTGATTACCTCCAACTATCCTTCCTTGCAGGCTTGGTCTCTCCCATCTGCCCTCCTCTGCTGGCTTGATTGCCCTCAACTGCACTCCCCTGCTGGCCATCTTACGGTGGCCATCTTGTGTCCACATGGGGGCAGCCATCTTTGATCACATTGGGAGTCGCCATCTTGTATGTTGGAGTGATGGCAAATTTCCATATTACTCTTTTATTAGATAGGTTACCTGCTCTAAATACATCTTGCCATCATTTGAGTTTCATTCTCTTTAGTATTTTAAATGACCATTTTAATGGAAAATATTTTTAAATAAAAGGAGAATAGGAAACAAAGGAAGAGGGAATATGAGGAATGAAGATAGAATACTAAAAGGTAACAAGAAATATGACTCAGAGTTATCCATAACAAGCTAATGGAGCCATATACATCATGGTATTCACTAACATAACCATGTCTGCTGTTTTTATTTAATATTTTTCCCTGAGTTTGGCACTATGTGAAAACAATAAGGATATAGTAATATAGGCTTATGATAAATATAGTGTAAAATTTGAGTGTGTCATTTTTTAGAATTTCAATGAACTCCAGAATTTAACTTTCCCTCATCATGATTTACAGCCAATCTTTTTTATAAATGTGTGTTTTAATGTAAAATAAAGACTTTTGAGACTCAAAGCACCCAAGGAAGATACAAATTAATACCACATGGCTCTACATAAAATTCGTTTGCATAGAATTTTAGTTTTTATAATATTCAGATTAAGATGTTTTTCATATATGAAATAATAATCTACTGAAAATTAGCATACAGCAACAATAATTAAATTATTATAGATTCCAAATGTATATATTGTTATTTCAGTGATAAATTATCACTAAAAACTTTATATATGATTAGAGGTCCAGTGCACAAAATTCATAAATGGGTCAAGATCTATCAGCCTGGCCTACACCCTCTCACAATCTGGGACTCTTCAGGGGATGTCCAACTGTCAGTTTACCCCCAATCCCACAAGGATCCTCCAATTGCCGGTTTAGGCCCAATCTCACAGGGATTCCTGCAGGATCGGGCCTAAACCAGCAGTCAGACATCCCTCTTGCAATCTAACCCTCTCCTGCCTGCCTTCCCAATATTCCTGAACATATAAGAATGTCTCTCTCTAGCTATTTGGATCAGTATATATATATATATATATAGCATTGGACTATGTAATGAAGAATCCTGATCACCCCTAACTACTCTGCCTGCCTGATCGCCTCTAACTGTTCACCTGCCTGCCTGATTGCCCCTATCTGCCTCTGCCTTGGCCCCCACCATTGTTGCTTCATCCATAAGGGTTTTCGGAATGATGTCTAGAATGTTGTTTGGCTGTCCAGTCTAATTAGTATATTATGCTTTTATTATTATAGATTGAGGCCCAGTGCATGGATGGGGGCTGGCTCGCCTGCATTGATGGGGGCCCTGGATTGACCCCTAACCACTTGTCTGCCTGCTTGATGATCACCCCTAGCCACCCCTGCCTACCTGCCTCATAGATCCTAACCACTTGCCTGCCTGCCTGATTACCCATAACCACTCTGCCAAGCTGCCTGATTGCCCCTAACTGCTCACCTATCTGCCTGATTGCCCCTAACCACTTCTTCCTCAGCCCCCTGCTACTGCGGCTTCTTCCAAAAGAACATCCAAAACGAAGTCTGGAAGGTCATTTGGCTGTCTGCTCTAATTAGCATATTACACTTTTATTATTATTGATTTTCTGGAGAAGTGCAAAGTGCCATTTAATAAACATTTTCTTTTAATAGAATGTCTAGCAACTGAAAACGTGCTCTATTTATCTTCTTACTTACCAAAGATATAATGAGGTTTCAAGATATTCATGGAACTATGTTAAGTATAAGAGAAGGACAGAACTCTTAGCCATGTGGAGGCAGCCACATGACAATGGGCATTGAGTGAAATGGGTGAAAGAATTTCAGAAACACAGAGCAATTATCAGGGGCAAAAGAATCATCCTCAGTAAGAAGTCAATAAATGTTAATCAAGGGCAATGAATAAGAATAGATTTACACAGTGTCTAGTCAAAGTAAACACTGTAGAGCAAAGCTGCCAAGTATGGTATTATCATGGAGCTGAACATCTAAAGGAGTTTGATCCCAAGCAAGGGGAAGAATTGAAATATGGATGGTTCTCATAAATGGAGTGACAAAACTGCTTTAGGTCAATATCCTCCAACAAGTCATTGAAACGGAAATAAGGGAACCATTCTGCCATCCATTTGTTGGGAAAACAGAAAAGCTCAAGTACTAAAAAGACCCAAAGAATAGTACTCAGTAGACACCCTGACTGTTTTTATAAATTAGAATAAAATTTGAATAAGTAAGTCTAAGTCCCTTGCCCTCATATCATTTCCAATATTCCTGAACATATAAGAATAAGTTTCACCCTAGACCATTTGGGTTAGTGTATATAGCATTGGACTGTAGACTGAAGGGTCCTGGGTTTGATTCTGGTCAAAGGCACGTATCTCTGTTGTAGGCTTGATCCCTGGTCCTAGTCAGGGTAGGTATGGGAGGCAACCAATCAATGTGTCTAATCGATGTTTCTCTCTCTGTGTCTCTCCTTCTCCATTCCACAATCCCTAAAGAAAAAAAATGGAAAAAAATATTCTGGGGTGAGGATTAATAACAACAACAACAAAAATAAGCATCCTGATGTTTTTTGGCAAATAATATCTTCATGGTTACAGGCAAAAGCACTACATCCTGAATATATATGAATGACCATGGAAAACTCTTTTGCAAAGTTGGATTTAGGCACAGACTAATATTTCTAAGTGCTAAAGAATGTATAAAATAAAGGGGTGGAGATAGATACTTTGCTTTAAGGGCATTGTTAGATAAATATTTATGGCAGTAGATGAATATGATATATGATATGTGACTGAAGGGTAAAGAGATCAGAGGTAGTAATGAGACATTCAAAAGAAAACTGTAAAGATGTAGTAGAAAGTGCCAGGCAAAAGTCAATTAATAGGCCGGATCTTAAAACATAGGCACATATATATATACACTAGAGGCCCAGAGCATGAAATTTGTGCATGGGAGGGAGGTGTCCTTCAGCCCAGCCTGCTTCCTCTCCAATCTGGGATTCCTTGAGGGATGTCTGACTTGAGGATCAGGCTTAAACGGGCAGTCAGACATCCCTTTCTATGATTGCTGGCTCCCAACTGCTCCCCTGCATGCCTTCTGATTGCCCCTAACCACTTCTGCCTGTCAGCCTGATCACCCCTAACTGCTCCCCTGGCAGTCTGATTGATCCCTAATTGCTCCCATACCAGCCTGTTTGTCCCTAACTACCCTCCCTGCAGGCCTGGTCATCTCTAAATGCCCTCCCCTGCAGACCTGTTCCTTCCAACTGTCCTCCCCTGCTTGCCTGATTGCCCACAACTGCCCTCCCTGGCAGGCCTGGTCACTCCCAACTGCCCTCCCTTCCTGGCCATCTTGTGGTGGCCATCTTGGGTCTACATGGGGCAGGATATTTTGAACACAGGGGCAGTCATCTTGTGTGTTGGAGTGATGGTCAATCTGAACATTACTCTTTTATTAGATAGGATAGAGGCCTAGTTCATTGGTGGGGACAGCTGGTTTGCCCTGAAGGTTGTCCCAGATCAGGGTGGGAGTTCCCTTGGAGAATGGGGTGGCCTGAGTAAGGGGCCTTTGGTGGTTTGCAGGCCAGCTATGCCCCCGAGTGACCCAAGCAAAGGTCCTGGTATGTGCGATTTATTTATCTTCTACAATTGAAACTTTGTAGCCTGGAATGGAGCCAAGCCTTCTGCTCACTCTGTGGCAGCAGCAGCCATTGAAACTTTGTAGCCTTAAGCGGAGGCCTGTGCCAGCTAGGGTGTGCAGAAAGCTTTTCTTCTTCCATCACTGGGGGCAACCCAAGCCTCTCTCCTGATCTCTCTGTGCCTTAGACATCTTGGTTGGGTTAATTTGCATAACCTTTCGTGATTGGCTGGTAGGTGTGACTTGTGGGTGTGGCTTGTGGTATAGCAGAGGTATGTTTAATTTGCATATTATTCTTTTATTAGATAGGAAAAGCCTAAATGACCATCACAACTGAATGTACGATTGAACAGGCTGCATGGGACTACTAGGTTGGCAGAGTGGTTAGTGAGGGGCAACCGAATAATTGAGCAGGAGGCTGTGTGGGGCATCCAGGCTGGCAAAGGGGATAATGAGGGGCAATCCTATGACCAAACAGCATGGGGGGCAGTTAGGGTCAACCAGATCACTGGGGGGTCGATGGCAGTGAGGGATGACCAGGCTGGTAGAGGGGGGCAATTGGGCTGACCAGGCCAGCACAGGGGAGCAATTAGGGACAATCAGGCAGGCAAGCAGGTGAACAGTTAGGAGCCAGTGGTCCCTAAGGATTGGGCCTAAACTGGTAGTCAGACATTCCCTGAGAGGTCCTGGTTTGACTGAGGGGTCCACCTCCCCATGCATAAATTTTGTGCACTGGGATTCCAGTTACATATAAGAGGGCAGAAGTAAGTGTAAGACATTCCTGACAAGAGAAGTAATATAAATAGTGACTTACACTCCCAAGTAAATACTGTATTCCAAATGTGAATTCCTGGGAGTTCGACAGCATATTAATCTGCAGTCGAAGGGTTTTTTTGTTTTTGTTTTTGGAGGTGGGGAAGGTATGATAGGAAAAGAAAAGGACATGATCCAGTCTTTATTCCAAGTCCTGATGAAGAAACTACCACACAATTTACATCATTAGCCCAAGCTCATGTAGCTAGTTAGTAGTAGAGGTAAGCATTTTCTACAAACTGGCTCAAAAATACACGCCTTAATCACTGTCATATTGAATCTCCATATTGATTAGGTAGAGTTTCAAGTTTACAGCCTAAATTTAACAAGTTATCTAGTCTAATATGGAATTGCCAAGGAGAAACCTCCCTTTAAATAATCCCAATTTACATTTTAGAGGGGAAATTTCAAACAAACAAGGAAATGAGCAAAAGGATATTATTATTGTCACATCGATTTAGCTCCAAAACCATGGTATTAACACTCATCTAATTCAGCCCACAAATCGTATCATGTGATTTTTCAGGCAGGAAATTCGCATGCAAAGAAGAGGTGTCAAATTGACTCAAGCTGCCCGGGAGAACCTTTAAGTATAATTTCCTCTAGGTTTCTATTGGGGTATTTAACCTGCTTTGGGAAAATGTCACTCATACTTATTACTTCAGTCTTTCTTGCCAAAGAGGTTCCAGTTAAAGCCCCAGCAGGGATTGCACCATGAGCCCCATTTTTCAAGGGCTTTCTAACTCAGTCATAAAAATTGGATCTGGGTGCATGCCGGTCCCAATTGTGGTGCACTTTCTAGCTTGTTTGTTATAACCAGATGTATTTAAATTTTGTTCAGCTGCTTCTGAAGGTGGAAGGAAAATGACATTTTCTGTTTTTCAGATGAATTTTGGCAATGCTGGGAATCCAAAGGGAGTCTGATTTTCAAATTAAACATGAACTTTTAGATTCTATTAGGCCCATACTTTGGATCCGGGGCCACTGCCTGTGGGCATTTCTATTAACAAGCAAACGGAAAATAAAACCCGGTGGAATTCATCCAGTTACAAAGAAGCGAAAAATTCAGTTCCATCCCAGGCCTATGCTAATAGTCAGCCAATTGTGGCATGCCTTGACCTCTATGGGAGATGCATTCTGGCTCTGAGAACGGCAGATTGGGAGATTGGACCCAGATACAATTTTGGTTAGAAATTGAGAAGCAGACATATTGAGAAAAGGGATTTTTGACCACAAAAGGACTATAGAGGAGGAGAAAATAAATTAGTTTCAACCAAAAAATATGTTGGAGCACTTACTATGTGTTCAAAAACTGACTAGCCTGCCTTCAGAGGGGGCAGTCAAAATATTATATAAGATGTACACAATGCAAACAGTGAATGCAAACATTAAGAAGATGTCTGAAACCCAGAATGTGTCAACGTGTGCTGGAGGGAAGTGTCCAGGGACAGAAGGACTCACTTTTACTGTGGCAAACACGCCATCTCTTTCTTTGGGCACCAAAGAGAACTTCAACCAGCTTCTGGGGTATTTGGCAAGGACAGGGAGGGGGACTGTGTGAGGAGAGATGCGGAGTGAGGAGGAGCTCAACACTTTCAAACCATCATATTGGCAAGACCAGATGGACTAGATTGTAGATGGTTTTATAGGCCAGAGTAATGTATGTGGTTTGTTTGTTAATGTTTAGTAGAATTTGTAAATTTAATGAGGGCTTTTTTAAAGGGAAAGGCACTTAGCATGATGATTTAGAATAGAGGCTGGGAATGTCTCGCCTGAGGGCCATATAAGGCCCATGGAATTATTTGGTCTGACCTTGTCAAGACAAGCACAGGTTTGACTTGAAATTCAATAAATCTAGGAGCTTTTTTTTAGAGCAACATACATTTATATTAAATGGATTAAATTACACAAATGAGGTTATAAATATCCAAATGGCCCTTGACAGAGAAGAGGCTCCCCATCCCTGATTTGGAAGACTGGTCTGGCTTTAGTTACAAGGAAGAATGGAACATAAGCCCAAAGAAACAAAGGCAGAAAAGTATTTAGTTAATACAGATCTAAAATTTGGTGGTCTTCAGAAGGAAGAAAGCATAGCTTGAACTCAGTTTTTCTTTTTAATTTTGTGTGAAGAATGAGAGGAAGGATAGAGATAAGATGTGAAATATGAAAAAAAAAAAAAAACACAAAGAAAACCAACATATGGAACATGATGGCCTAAGGGCTGTGACTTTGAGCTGAGGTTCTGTTCTGAACCTCAGGTGGTGGGTCTTTTCTGTATGGCAGCCTCAGCATAAGCATCAACGTTAGGGGCAGGTATACCTCCTCATTCTTCTTTGTGTTTTGGAAAAGAAAATTTTGAAATTTTCCTCATACAGAATTGAACTATCTGTGGTGAAGCAGAGTTTGTTGCCTAATTTTTACCCCGTACCCCCCCCCTTCTTTTTTTTTACTATAAACATGTAAGGGTTAAGAAAAAGCAAAAATACTAAAACAACTTCCATGTTAACAACCTATTTTCTTAAATTTCCTTACTAGTAAAGAGGCCAGTGAGGTTCCTTGTTTTTTTTCTTTTGTTTATTAAAGTACAATTTAAAATTGTATATATTTAATAAGTACACTGTGATAATTTGATATATGTATACATTGTTGAAGCTATTACCATAATCAAGTTTATTAGCATATTAGAGGCCCAGTGCATGAAATTCATGCATGTGAAAGGGTGGTGGGGTGTCCCACAGCCCAGCTTGCACCCTCTCCAATCTGGGACTCCTCAAGGGATGTCTGACTCCCCAAGATCGGGCCTAAAATGGCAGTGGGACATCCCCCTCACAATCCAGGACTTCAGGCTCCCAACTGCTCACCTTCCTGCCAGCCTGATCACACCCTAACCACTCCCATGGCAGTCTAATCAACACCTAACTGCTCCCCTGCCAGCCCAGTTACCCATAAATGCTCTCCCCTGCCGGCCTAGTTGCCCCTAACTGCCCTTCCCTACTGGCCTAATTGCCCTCAACTGCCCTCCCTTGCAGGCCTGATCCCTCCCAACTGTCCTCCCCTCCTGGCCATCTTGTGGCAGCCATCTTGTGTCCATATGGGGGTAGCTATCTTTGACCACATGGGGGCAGCCATCTTGTGTGTTGGAGTGATGGTCAATTTGCATATTACTTTTTTATTAGATAGGATTCAGTGAGATTTAAATGGTAATCATTGCATGGGATGGTTAAGAAAACTATTTTTTTTGAATCTTTGTTTTAATTTTTTATTGTTTAAAGTATTACATATGTAGTACATATATCTCCTTTTTTCCCCATTGACCTCCCCCCACCCTCCCCCACCCCCTGTTGTATGCCCTTATTCTCCACCCCCACCAGTGTCTTTTGTCCATTGGTTGTGCTTATATGCATGAAGTCCTTTAATTGACCTCTTCCACCCCCTTCCCCTTCAACACTCTCCAGCCTTATATCTGACAAGTTCGATCTCAAAGTGAAGGACATAAAAGAGATAAGGAAGGGCACTTCATAATCCTAAAGGGAATAATCCAACAAGAAGAAATAACTCTGGTAAACATATATACACCCAATACAGGAGCACCCAAATACATAAAAAAAACAAAACAAAACACAAAAACTCTTGGAAGATATCAAGGGAGAGATTGACAGCAATATAATCATAGTAGGAGACTTTTATATCCCACTCTCACCATTGGATAAGTAAACTTTTAAAAAGGAGTTGACTGCCTTGAAAGCTGGTGGTTCTTTCTTCACACATGCTTCCCCTGTTTGCTGTAGGAACACAGCTATAATGTCTGGAGATCCTGCAGCCATTTTATGCCAATAGATTGAAAAGTGGAAGCCATATATGAGAATGGCAAAGCAAAATGACAGAATGGGCCTGTGTAATGCAAAACCCACCATACTAGCATTGCACTGCCAACCTGTGGACTTGATGTAGTAGTCTCACTTACCAAAAATGAAGCCCTACTGCTATTTGGAGTTATTACAAGCATCTCAATGCATTTCTAATGGACACATTGAAAAAGCAACATTTATTAAGCATAGAAACCTTGAAGATGTACAACTTTTTAAAAAAATATTTTCTGTGATTAAAATCAGTTTAGAAATAGATTAAATACAATAAATTAAAAAGTGATCTTGTCCCTAGACCTAGTGAAAGACTGAAACCCAGTAAGTTTTACTGGGAAACATTTCAAGTAAGGAAATGTTTATTGAATGAATCTGTGGATGGCCAAATAAATAATAAATATATAATTTTCTTTCCCACTAGGATTATTTTCACTCTTCTAATTACTGATACTTGGCATTGACAATCTTGCATCTCATCTTACTAAATAAGAAAAATAAAAGGAAGATTCATATTAGCAAAATATTGTTTATTTATTACTCTTTAATGTATCAGTAGATTAGGATGTTTAATAGATTGAATACAATCATGTTAAGGAATTTTGGAGATACTGAGATAAAAATGAATGTCTAAAAAGGCTTGACATACTAATATTTTTAACAACACAGATTCATAAAAGAAAAGCTTTTGTCAAACAGAAAAAAAATTAAAACAAATTAAATGTTGAGGTCACAGAAAAAGAAGTGATCTTAATATATGGTATGGTGTTCAACCTCACACTATTATACATTAGTAAAAGAAAAATAATTAATTTTCTTTTAATATTAAAAATAAATATCAAAACATTTGTGTGGAGGTAGGGAAATGTGATCCTATCTTTGTTGGTAGGAGTACAGTTTGATGTAACCAATTTTCTGGGCAATTTTATAAAATATACCAATTTGAGAGTATATAATAGTACATATATAGGGATTGACCTAGTATCCACTCAAAGGACTTCATTATTCAAGTGTTGGAGGCCTAGTACACAACCTTCATGTACTGGAGGGAGGGAAGGTCCCTCAGCTCAGTCTGTACCCTCTCGCAGTCTGAAACTCCTCAGGGGATGTCTGGGGGCCTAAGTTGGCAGTTGGACATCCCCCGAGGGGTCATTATCTCTGCAGTGGAAGCAGGAGAGGGTCGCCAGTTGTGAGCCCAGCTTCTGGCTGAGTGGTGCTCACCCTATGAGAGTGCACTGACCACCAGGGGGCAGCTCCTGCATTGAGTATCTGCTCCCTGGTGGTCATTCTGCTTTTTTGATCAATTTGCATATTAGGTTTTTATTATATAGGATACTTGTACATATACTCAGAGATATATATGCAATAATGTTTGTTATCAATGAGAAACAAACATGAAATAGCCTATGTTTTCACTGAGAAGTTCTCTATAGTTATCTGTTTTTGGTATTATGAACATTTATTTACATATAAAATATTAAGCCTGAAAGATGTTAATCTCTATGTGCTAAGATGGAAGTATGTGTAAGATACATAAATTAGAAAAATGATGAATAGGCCTTGTATATAAATTCCCATATATATATACATATATATGAACATAAAACAACCTATTGGTTAGTATTCTTCATCTTCCTAAGATCAAAAGCTGAAATCTTACCATTGAGGCAGTTATTTAGTAAATTTTTGTCAACTAGGAGAGAGTATTAGAATGGTATGATGCAATATACCCCCACTCCTGGAGAAAGAAATTAAAGTTATCTTTTACACTGACACCATTCTATCACTTTCCTTTGGGGCCCATTGCAAAGTAATATTTAATACCTGAGCTGGGAATCCAGTCCACAAGTAGGCTTTAGTAATATGAGAAATTAAGCTCTAGTTACTCTGATGAATACTTTATCTGCTTCCTGGGAAAATTAAATTTCCCTTGCCCTTGGGCTGATCAGATCAGGCCCATGAGATGTTGTGTATCTTCTTCAGCCAAAACACCAGCAAGGTTATTGGTCATTAAATTATCCACCCTGTAGTTCAACATTATTATTTCATTTAAAGATATCCTACAGTAGTGAATCCCACAGACCTATTATCACTATATTTAAGGTTATTGCCTTTAATTTGTTTCAAATTTGCCAGCCTTCTGCATTGCCCCTGGTACCTTCTTTTCCTGCTGTATCAAAGAACAATAGAATTTTCTTCTGTGCTGTCAGTTTGCTTATGTTACTTTCCTAGAGTGCTAATGACTCCATATTTTATTACCTGAAGTGTTCTCTCACCTTGTCCCCAGTTTCCTTATTTTAGCCCAATATATCTATCTTTTAGAAGATAACTTTAAGGTTCAGTTGTGAACCTACTCCAGGTTAAATAGTTCATGACAATGATAAATGTCTATAGTGATGGGTGACCTTGAAAATGACTGATATTTTAATTTTGCTAGGATGTGATCTGAGAAGCCAAAAGACACAAATATTACCTGGACATTTTACACAACTATGGAAAATTTTTTATTATTTTTTCTCTATAGACAGATGCCTAAGAGATAAAGTAGCATAGTAAGGGAGAGGGAAGAAAAAAAATACACACATGTTTTGGAATAAGGCAGAACCAGTTTTTAGATTTACTACCTAAGTTGTAGCACCTTGGTAAAGTTATATAAACTCTATATATATCATCATGCATACTCACTAAGTTGTTGAACCTAACATATAACAGGTGTTCCATAAATTTATATCTTGTTATTTCAATAGAGAGTCAATATTTGTTATGAAGATAAATTGTTATGCATGGGGCAGGAAATTGTGAGACATAGTTGAGAAAAATCTAACAATGGAAATACATAATAAGGACTTTGGAAATAGCCATGCGGTAATTAATTGGCAAAATATTAACCTGATTTTACGTTATTTGTATTGTACATCAGCTTATGTTTTTCAAATATAATTTGGGTAAATAAATATGTGTGAAGGGAAAAATATGAACACATGATCTTCTGAATGAACCATATGGTATAGAACAAGGAACATTAGCATTGGTTAAAACGATCTTGTTTAGCTCAACCAATGAGCAAATGGGAAAACTCTGTTTTCTCAAATGATAAATTGAAATGTTGAACAAAAAGTTCCCTTAGGTTCTTGGTAGTTTCTTTATTCTACTAGAGGCCCAATGCACAAAATTCGTGGAAGAGTAGGTCTTCCTTTTCCCGGCTGTTGGCACTGGCTTTCCTCTGGCATCCGGGTCTCAGGCTTCCCTCACTGTACAAGCTTCATCCAGAAGGCCGTCCAGAAAGATGCCCAGTCTAATTAGCATATTACATTTTTATTATTTTAGATAAACCTACATGATAATAGCCTAATATGCAAATCAACAAAATGGCAGAAAGATTGGTGGAATGGCCTGTTGCTATGACATGCATTGATCACCAGGGGCAGAAACTCAGCACATGAGCTGTTCCCAATTGGCAGGCACCAGGCCGGCGAAGGTGGGTGCTAGTGGTTGCCTCTAATCATCCTGCCAGTCACTCTACAAATTGGTCCTGATCACTTGCCAGGGGACAAGGTGAGAGAACACTTAAGGTAATAAATATGGAGTCATTAGCGCTCTAGCAAAGTAACATAAGCCAACTGACAGCACAGAATAAAATTATATTGTTCTTTGATACAGCAGGAAAAGAAGGTACCAGGGGCAATGCAGGAGGCTGGCAAATTTGAAACAAATTAAAGGGACCCTACCGGTACATGAATTTTGTGCACCAGGCCTCTAGTTTAATTATATGTGGCCTTTCCTGTCCAGATGCTCTCTCTTTCTCACTACCAGGTACTTCTCAATGGTCTCTTGTTGTTATGTAGATGAATAACCGGATTTGTTCTTCTATATATCCTTGAGAAGTCTCTATTTTTCCATTCTTTTAGCTAACTTATGAAATTTCTATTTATACCTCGCATCTCTTTTGTTGTTGTTGTTGTTGTTAGTATTTCTTTTCCTATTTGCCTCATAATATCTGTATACCTTGTGCCGGTTTCTTTTCAGTATTTTACTAAAGAAGGTGAATTTGTCTTATCTCAGCTATTTTTAGGAAACTCTAGCAGCAATTGAGAGTTCAGAGCCTTTTGGGGAGTGTTGGGATTTTTCACAATGTCTAGGTTTTTGTGTGAATCTCTGGTAGATAATTATCTGAGCTAATGGAGATAGGCAGGTCTGTTTTATGTGTTTGTTTTTGTTTGTTGTGTGTGTGTTATAAGAGTTCTCCTTTTCTCATCACTGTGCAGACAAATTATTTTATTAAAGCATGACTATTTTTTTTTGCATGATTTTGGGCTCAGCATAATAATCTCTCCTTCCTAATTGAGTCCACGGTACCAGCCACCATAGAAAACTATACTATATCCTTTATCTAGCCAGCATCTATTGAATTTACAAATTAATGAACTCACTTCCCTGGAGTTTATAATCTTATTTTATGCTACAATGCAACATAAAGGGGAGTGAATAAAACATCTAAAAAAGAAAATGGGATGAAGCCTACCATAGGGTTTCAGAGAAGGATTTCTTTACCATTTTATGCCAGAGCCATATTTAAGGCCAGGAGTGAAGAAAAAAAAATGAAAAAATAATAAAATGCTGAATAATTGTTCCTTAGTAAGTCACTCTCTGCTGTATGTTTAGTTATGTTCTCTCACATCAATATCATATGTGATTTTAGTTTCAGGTTGATATTTTGTAATC
Source organism: Lasiurus borealis (assembly GCA_004026805.1). Taxonomy (NCBI): domain Eukaryota; kingdom Metazoa; phylum Chordata; class Mammalia; order Chiroptera; family Vespertilionidae; genus Lasiurus; species Lasiurus borealis. The sequence goes on from PVJN01001418.1 coordinate 120,377, forward strand.
AATGCTCATTTAGATTTAGCAATACATTTTATTGATTTCTTTGCTCACTGCTGCTTCTTAAATTCCATTTCCTTCCATAGCATTCATTAATTTTACTTGCTGGAATATACGCTCTAGTAATTCTTTCAGACTTGAATTATGGATGCTAAAATATCCATGCTCTAAAAAAAATCGGAAAATGTCTTTATTTTGGCCTAAAAGTTAATAATAGTGATCAACACAAATTTCTCTAAGAATCTTAAGGAAAGTTGCCTTCTTGTATGCAGTGTTACTGAAGGGAATCAGAGATCAAGAGAGGATGCTTTGTTTGAAAGCCCATTTGATAAATAGTCTTTCTCTTAAGACACATTTATGGTACTCTCTTTATAAATTGTTTTCAAATTTCACTGTGCTATATCTATGTGCTGTCTTCCTTCCTTTTTTCTTTCTTTCTTTCTTTCTGTCCTTTTTTCTTCCTTTCTTTCTTTTTTCTTTCTTTTTTCTTTCTTTCTTTCTTTCTTTCTTTCTTTCTTTCTTTCTTTCTTTCTTTCTTTCTTCCTTTCTCCTTCCTTCCTTCCTTCCTTCCTTCCTTCCTTCCTTCCTTCCTTCCTTCCTTCCTTCCTTCCTTCCTTCCTTTTAGTTACACAGTATTTGATGGGTTCTTTCAATCTAGAAATTCACATCTTTTTTTAGTCCTGGGAAAATTATAATTTGCCTTTGTCCAGTTCTTCCTTCATGTCCCTATGATCACTTTCTAGAACATTATTTGCCATATGTACAAATTTTTACAGCCATGCTTTCATATCTTTGTCCTTTTATATTCCATGGGAGATAGGGAAGGGGCCCCTCAATTCTACCTTGCTGAAAAACAACAACAACAACAACTAAACTTTAATTCTCTAGTATTTTAAATAGAACACTAGTCAGCTTTTTGTTAACTTTTTTTCTATAAGAATTAAAATTTCAGTTTCCAAGTTTTCACACTGAATCTTCTAAAAATTATAATAACCTCTTATGTTTCCAATGAGTTATGTTTCATATTTATTCTAATACTTCTTTTGTTCTATTCACCATATGTTCTTCATTTGCTGCACTTTTTGATGCGTGCCTCCCGCTAATGTTTGGCCATGTTTGGTTGTGTGTTTATTTTTGCTGTAGGATCCACTGTTACCTTTCTGAAAACGCTGTGTCAATTTGCACAGCCTCCGTGGGCTATGGGCCAATCACACTGCTACTATTTATATTGAGTCTGGGTGGGGTTGCAGTGAAGAAGTGGCAATGTCTTTAGGGTAGAGTTACTCCAGTCACCTGAGCTTTAGCAGCCATTCAAGTCATATATGCCCTTACTCTCCACCCTGTGTGCTGACACTCATTCTGATTGTCTGGGCATCACAGTTGTCATTGCTTGGACAAAGATTTGAGAGTGAGGAGAGATGCCATCTAAAGGATTTCCTCTGCAATTGCTTGAATCCCACCCTGCTCCTGTCATCACAGTTTTAGAGGCACTTTATTTTATTTTTTTTAAATCAGTCTGCAGTCTGGCTCAGGTTGCTTTCCATATCTTAGATATTATTCATGATTCCCCACCCAGTGGATTTGCCCTTCCAATGGATTCATTTTCTAATGGCCCCATAAACTAGTGATAGGAAGGGAGATTGTGTGGTGTGTCATCTGCCCTCTTGAATTTGTAGCAGGGGGATTAGATGCAACACTCTGTTTATTGATGTGGAGACACCTCTGAAACTTTCAGGTTTATATCACTTGTTAGTGTAATGATTCCATCTAAGTATCCACTGAGAATAACCATTAACCCTTGAAAACTTGATGCTTCAACCCTACCACCTTACCTACAAATGCTTAGCTACAGATGTTGTTTATTGAGAGATAACTGAATAACCCATGAGGCATGCCCAGTTCGAACAACAATCTCCCTTCCTTCTCTCCTTGTTTAAATCCTCAATCCATTTTGAATAATAGCGTAATAAATAATGAATAAATAATGAAACTATGCCCTAACTCCCCCAATCTTCTTTTTGTTTGTTTGCTTGTTTTTATTGATATCAGAGAAAGGAAGGGAGATGGAGAGAGAAAGAGAAAGAAACATCAGTGATGAGAAAGAATCATTGATCAACTGCCTCTTGCACTCCTACTTGGGATCGAGCCTACAACCTGGACATATACCCTGAGCAGAAATTGAACTATAGCCTCCTAGTTGATGGGCCGATGCTCAACCACTGAGCAATACTGGCCAGGCTAAATTCCCTATTCTTTAGAGCTCATCTCCTTCAACAACTTCTCTCTAACCCACCAGCCTATATAAACTCCTACAGTCTCTCCTTCAGGGTTTCAAAGTCAGGAGAGGGAATGTCTGTAGGGGAAAGAAGTTCATCAATGCTTGTTGATTGTGTCCTTCCAGCTGGCAACATAATTGGAGACTTCGCTTCTTAAATATGATATTGTCATTGGAGAGAAAAGATTTCGTAATGAATATAGGCAAACTGCATTCGGCGCGGAAACTGTTTGCACTTATTATTTCATCAATATCTCCAGAAACAGGCATACCGAAGTCTACTTGTTATATCCGTTCCACTCTCCTCATTACATTGGCCCTGCTGACATTTTACCTAACTTGTTTTTTGACGATCTACTCTGCCTCTTGGGAACGCATGCCTCTGCCCTGTCATCCTTCCTGCTACAAACTTTCCTTATTATCTGTTCAAGCATCTTCTTTCTTGGCTCCAGGCGTTGCACCTACCCCTGCCATCATGTGAGATGGAATAAGTTCCACCCTTTGTTTACTACTATAGAGCTACCTGGAAGGTACTTACAGACGGTGATCATGACCCTCGCGAGCCTTCCTTTCCCACACCTCCCACTTTCCTAAACTCTCTTGTTAGTTTATGGAGATATGTTTTCCTTCTCTGTACATCTCTCACAGTTTCTTCTCCCTCCCAGAGAAAGCCAAACAATGTGTAATATTCCAGGTGCTGTTGGCATGTGAGAGGGGAGGCACGTGACTGTCATTCCTCCTCACTGTGTGCGTCCTCTTTGGAGGAGAGCCTCAGACCTGGCAATGGTGCCGCGCATAAAAATAAGCACAATCTCCATCAACTTCCCGTGTTAATAAATCAGAGAAACCCGCCCTTCGCCGGCTGCTCCCACTGCTCCCAGGGTCTCGGCAACATACTAGGGCATAATTCATCCCTCACAAATGCTTAATACCACATTGGCGCCATTTACAATCTGATAATATTCAAATACTATGGCTGTATTATGCAGCTCCCAATTGCAGTTGCGACTCCATAGCAGCCTCACGCTTTGGCATGCATTATGTAAGTTGGTGTAAAATTGCCTGTCTTAAAACTCTTCTTCAATTGCAGCCCAATATCATCGTTTCTCACACAGGAACATTAAAAATTTAGCTTCTTCCCTATTTAGCAGGTTCTGCGATAGGGAGCAAAAACAGGCAAACAGATGTTCCCTCTTCTGAGTCCCCAGGAGGTCCGCGGCAGAGCAGAGAGACCCTGCAATGGAGACAACAGCAGTGACACCGAAGATACATTTATTTAGATTTAAGAAAAGAGAGAGAGAAACTGTGTACTCCCTCCTCTGGAAAAGTAGGGTGACTCTACGTGACTCCGGTGACTGCTGTTCTGAACGGAAAGGATTTTTCAGGAGGTCATCACCTTATGAAACCAAGTTCCCCATCTCAACAATTATTAACCAAGTCCCGATGTGGTTTTCTGGAAGGTAGAGTGACGTGTGCATTTTGTATCCTTAATAGTAGATATCTATAGCTGAGAAACTAGTGTCAAAAACATACAACGCCTTCCTGCAATCTGCCCCAATGCCACATCCTCTGACAGGGACAAAAATCTTCCATTCCACTCAGATTATATACGGCTGGACATGCACACCCTCGGGGAAGGTGATGCGAGGAGCCTCATTCATCTTAAGTGGTGAAAGACAGATGTAAAACATTTTCCAATTGCAAGTTTTGATAGAAGAGGATAAAAACTCGGGCTTCGGCTCTAACATCGGGGAAAGCAGCTATAAAAGTCATAAAAGAGCATACTGTCGAGGGAAGATAATTTTTAATAAGATATTATTCTAGCAAGGGTGCTGAAAGAAGAAGAAGTCAGAATATGGGATTTGGAGCCCTGGCTCTCTTTTTGAGTGGTTCCAGGATCCTGGCCAAAGCACCTAAACTGTTGGGTCTCAGTTTCCTCTCTGGATGAGCCAGGGACTTGGTCTAAGGGCCTGCCCCGCCCTGAAACACTTGGCATGACTGTGTTCGTGATTGGACCAGAATATATTACATGCTTTAATGTCTTTGGGCTTAGCTCAGTGAGAACTAAGTAAAGGTGACATAGGGAGAGAACACATATAGACAGATGGCTTGCCAATTATTCATTAGGGTTTGTTTCCTCTCTCTTTCCCCCTCTTGCTTGGCTGTCCTTTGCCTTTGAAGATGGCTCTGCTAATGCAGCTGCTCTCCACGTGTGGGCGTGGCTGAGGACATGAAAGATGGCAGAGGACCCACTTTCTTTTCCTTCCTAGACTTGGTGGGGAGGGTCTGCCTTCCCGTCCCCATTCTGATTTATGCTCCTGGTTATTTGGAGACCAGTTAATCCGTAGTGACAGCAGCTGACCACTTCTCCAAAACTTCAGAGAAATGTGCTGTACTCCTGTTTCGGGGAGGAGAGATTGCTCTGGCAGTTGGGGAATGATTACCTTTGCAGGACAGCAGCTCCGAGGGAGGCAGGGGGAGAAGCCTGCTGCTGCATTCTGTTGGCTTCTCCGAAGACCAAGTGATGGCAGGAGAATTGAACAGGTGAAGTTAAACCCAAAACACACCAGACAGGAAAACTTGAATGAGGTGAATGATTTATTTTATTTTTACATTTTGTCAGATTTTTCTAAAATTATCCAGTTGCACAGTCTATAAAATTAATATATATTTGTATTGATTTCAGAGAGGAAAGGAGAGAGAGAGAGAAATTGAAACAGCAATGATGAGGGACTCACTGATTGGCTGCATCCTGTGTCCCCCTCAACTGGGGATCTAGCCCACAAATTGGGGCTGTGCCCTGACTGGGAATCAAAGGGTGACCTCATGGTTCACAGGTTGACATTCAATCTCTGACCAACACCAGCTGGGCTACAAAGAGTTTTAAACTTGATTTTTTTCCCCCAATTTCTGGGCCTTGATTTGCTTACATATGTGCATTGCCAAAACTGATTTACTATTTGGTGGAATTGGGGCATCCATACTGAAATGGTTCAAATCCTTTCATATCCTTCTGCAATTTGGTTAGATAACAAATACATATGCTTGACTGACTTAAGATACATCTGTTTTACAGTAGAAAGAGCCCTGGTTTGGGTGTGAGGAGCCCCGTTCCATCCTTGCTGCTTTCCCTGACAAGTTATAAACTATAGGAGAATCACATTTTCTCATGGATCTTGGGTCTCTAATCTATAAAATAAGGTGGGTAATGCATTTGTCCTCTGTGAATCTCCAAATAATAAGGATTTGGACTTTGACCGTTAACAGTCATATTAGCAGAGTAAAACTGCCAAAGGAATTGTCAAAAAGCAGACAAATTTGAGATGATGGTAGAGAAACAAGGAGCTCTGGCTATGTCAGGGGTTACATCAGTGTGTGGGTCCAGAGGGTCAACTGAGTGCCATAGGAATCAGATGTCAGGTAGTTGAGCACTGCCCGGGTTTCCTTCTGTACAGATATATATGTCTAGAGTTAAGGGTCTCTATGACACCATTGTTTTAATTTGGAAGTAATTAGAAAAACAAACTGTTTCATTATAAGGAAAAATTAAAAACCAAATAAGCATAGGTATGAAAAAAATCATAAAATCTAAGATTTTGATTCAAGGTAATGATTGACTTAACCATTTAAATTGTCCTGGGAAGAACACTTTAGAATGCACTGTAGGAGATGTTCAAATTAAGATGTAGAAGATGTTAGGAGCTCACCGTTCTGTTTTATTTAAAAACTTTTGACTTCAAAGATATCTAGTTTAAAGTCATGTAACACTCACTTTAGCTGGGTTTTAAAATATGCATTTTCGCCCATCTCTCCAGTACAGAGAGAAATGAAGACACAGTGGCAATCTGCGAGAAAGTCTGACATAGGTAGAAACCAAGAATATGCAGACAAATCAATAGAGGTGGAGAAGGATAGCAAAAGGTTCTGTATAGCTCGGAGGGCAGATTCAAATGAAGTGTTGAACAATCATTTGCTAAAGCTAATAAAAATTAATGATAGTGTTTCCACTCTCCACACATTTATCAGTTCACTTACTAAATATTAGTTGTTCGGGAAATGTATTAGGTATTAAGAATATATCTGTGAATAAGATACATCTATGAGATGGACATGGAACAGCCATTTTGTGCTTTTGCTAAAAACTTATTTCCTCATCTTACATTCATAATTTCAAAACTTGTAGGCAGCAGAGATGTGATTTTTTCTCTTTTCTGTGTTAGGGAATGGGAGGCACCTATGTTTAAATGTAAGTGGCAAATCCGAGAGGACACATCAAACCTCATGTTTCCTCATCTCGTGTTCTTTCCAGTATGGCACCATCAATTTCTAATGTTTCCCCCATGTGGTGCAAGACTTTGTTTAAATTCTCTGGCTTATAGTTCTAAACCTTTACTTGAATGTTGAATAAATATCTCTAAAAGGAGACTAATTGTCAAAGAGAGAAGTTTTAAAAATCGAAAAACTGGTCTATAATTGATAATGATCTCAACTATACTGTCATCGTGTGTTTGTGTAACTAAGATAAAGAATCACTTCTTTGCCAAAACCTGTTTGGCTCAGTGGATAGAGCATCAGCCTGCGGACTGAAAGGTCCCAGATTCGATTCTGGTCAAGGGCATGTACCTTGGTTTCGGGCACATCCTCAGTAGGGGGCTTGCAGGAGGCAGCTGATCGATGTTTTTCTCTCATTGATGTTTCTAACTCTATCCCTCTCCCTTCCTCTCTGTAAAAAATCAATAATATATATATATATATATATTTTTTTTTTTAAAGAATCACATCTTTGATTTGATGCATATTCCAGGTGGTCATTTTAAAGATGTTAGGGCACCTTTCCCCATGCACCAACGAATTCGTAAGTATTCTAAATATTACTCTCCAAACACTCTCATCACCATGGTGAAATACTACCTCTAAAGAGCCTGAGCTCTGTGATCCACTTAGACTATTTCAGATCTATTTAGTGACAGTGAGAATGGCACCCTCTGGGCCTCCAGTCCGGTCCCAGCCCTCTAACCCCAGTGGAGGTCAGCTGATGAGAATGTCCACTTCAGCTCCTGGGAGAGCCCTGTGTTCATCTGAAGGTCCTTGATTCTATTTAAAATGAAGAGTGAAAAGCTTTTCTCTGTATCAACTGTCAAATTGTCAAAATGCACTGAGCTTGTTTGAATCTGGGGTATTGGAATGGTGGGGAGACCATCTGTTTATCTGACATGATGACTCCCCATATTTTGAAAGATCTAAATATTGAGTCCCTGGTACCCGGCTTTCTCCGAGATGAGGCCTCCAAGGTGTCCACTCTTAAATGTCTTCCATATAGAAAACAGCATTTTCTGCCCCTGCAACTGCAGGATCAGTGGTCTTGTGCTCCTCGGCCTTTGTGGTAACGTGTGTCTGCCTCCCTCATGCAGGCTACGTTGTGCTTTGTGTTGATTCAGAAAATAATTTGTTGTTTTATTCCCAAAGATATTGTGTCTATGAGGGTCAGATTGTATTTTTTGATAGAGCTTCTTGGTCTTAAAGCACACATCCAGAATCCCAGCTCTCCATCATGCTTTTCAGTATAAAACTGATTATAAATAAATCTGCAAGAAATAAGAAAGGGAGGGGGCAGAGATGGCCTATGTACCGAGAACAATGGAGAAATGAAAAGCCTGTTAGAGGCATGAGGTCTTATAAAATATTACTTGGATATCGATTTAGTTAGAATGATGTATATTCCTGGAAAGTCTCTGATCTTACTCTTTCAGACCATAGACGGCAATGTAGCTTATTGCACAGATTTTAATGGAACGTGTTATTCCTGAAGCTAGCTTTCTGGAAGTTAAAAACTTGTACATTTCTTCCCACACAGCACTTTAGAGTTAGAAAGAAACTGACAAACTCTTTTGACCTTTGGAGAAAGCTGTCAGCCTTGGGTACTTCCCCCTTTTTAATGGTTTATAATATTTATATATATTTAAATGCTGTCGAAGGCAGGAAGTGTGTTCTGACACATGTCCTCTGAATCTCCGTAACGCGGATCCTGGACATAATGAGAACTTCTTGAAATTGCTCATCTGTGCCGTTGTTGTGTTTGGCCCATTAAACCCTGAGCTCATGAAAGGAAGGAGTTACATTGAGTCTCCAGTAGGTCAGGGGCATCTACTTCCCTAACAAAAGTGCTGGCGAGGAAGAAGTGATTGATCGAGTGTTTTAAAGTGTTTATATAAACACATGAACTGGTTACATAGATATATTGTGCCTGCGGCCCAAGGAGACAGTAATGGAAGTGACCGTCTGGCAGCCCATGCTTGGTCTCAGATTGACTCTTTTGGAGAGAGGGTGACAGAGTTAGAGGTGACTTTCCTACTAAGTGAATTCTGCACGTACAAGGTCGTTTGCGTCTCGGGCAAAGTAGCCAAAGGGGTCATTTGCAAAATATTTATTATTGAGTGACCTGTTGTTCCTCACTTACCTAGTGATGTGGAAATAATGCTTCTAAATATTAAAATGAATGGTTGCTCACTGGATACTCTTAAAATATGTTGTTTGACTTCCAAGTGAAACTGTAGCCGTTGCGGTCTCCACCGTGGACAAGTGGAAAACCTCAGCTCCCAGGGGAATATAAAATAGTGCGTGCAGTTAGTGAGAGGGTGTGTTTCATGCATGTTCAGCTAATGTGGAATGGAGGGAGGACTCTCTCCAGCAAATATAATTCTCCTTGTGTCTATTGTCACAGCCAAGGATATCAAACATGACAAAGAACAACTACACAAGGACTCTGAGGTTAGAGGGAATCTATACTTAGATAAACAAATTAAGGAGCCAGTTTGAGGTGCATAATGCATCCTGGAAGCTGAGACTGGCAGGAGCTCACCAGAGGTGATAATGATCTTGAAGCAAGACGCGAGCTGCCCAAGGAAATGTTTCATGGCGCAGGGGCTGGGTAGGACACAGGAAAACTTAGGAGAGTCTAATACAGGCTATCCAGATGCACCCAGGGCAGATTCCCTTTCATTGCCATGTGGACAAAGATTTTCTCACAGGTCTTTAGCGAGTAAGCAAAAACAAAAGTCAGATATTTTATTCTTGTCACAGGTTGTAGGTTTAAATATAATATAAGGTAAATATGTAGTGAAGTGCAAATGTTCTGTGAAAAACTGGTTTTGAATGTGTGTGGTTGGGGATATATTACTGAAATATTTCTCAGGCTACAGGAGATGATTTAAAATTCCAATTAAAAAATAGGATACAATTATTTGTGGCTTGTATCTGGTATTGAACTTGAGGATGCTAATTATTTATTTTTTCAGGTGTTAGAGGGGACATAGGTGAGTATCTGGTTTAGAAAATAGTTTGGCCTGGCTTCACATCCCCACTTGGTCTATGTCTGTATAAAAATGAAGATGCCATTTATTCATTAAAGAATATTTATTATACAACTTTTTTTTTTTTTTTTTTTACAGAATAGTAGCTCCACATTTTTTTTTTCATTTCTTATTTAGTTACTCCTTATTCATAATGTGATAGTCTCATATTTTACTTTTGGTAAGTACCTATGAAGATGAATGCATCTTTGAATCAGATTCTCAACACTGATTCCCTCATGCATATTCAAATCACCTGGGATGCCCAGTGCTTCAAATATACACACACATATCTCATGCACATACACACACATGATGCACAGGTGACCACATATACACATGCCTACAAACATGCTCACATGCACACCAGGGGCACAGAAAGAATCTGGCTTCCTGTCACAGGTGGGGGCCTGAACATTGGTATTTTAAAGTACCTTCCTCTGGAATTCTAATTTGCAGCCAGGGTTGAAACCCACTGGTCTATGGCATGTAGTAATCTACAGTTTTGCTGAGGCACAAAATTGAATCACCTGTGCTTGGAGTGAGTGATACAGTCAGTGAATGAGGCCAGTGTGTTACTCAGATCCCATACCTTCGGACAGTCTGGTTTTACTTTGTTTGGGTTTGCACACACACTAACTCTTGAAATGTAAACAAAAAATAAACATAAAAAGCAAACAAAAGCCAAATGAAAGAGTGCTTTGCTCCTCTTCCTGGCGAGGAATTGGCTGAACAGAAAGAAATAGGCATTTAGGTCTCAGACTTAGGTGAGATTATGAAAAATTCTAAGTAAGCCCAATAATAGGGGATTTGTTAGTTATATTCTAATTAAGCAATTTTATAATATCTCTATCACCCTTCTCTATACCGTGATGTTTTGAGAGTTCTAAGATGTAAGAAGAGAAGGATTTGTGTGAGTAGCTAAAAGTTAGATTTGATTGGCCTCATGATGTCTAGGACACATCATCAGAGGATCTAAGATTGGTTTGGGACTAGCTCATGATTAAACATTCTAAACAAGGGTAGAATCATCTGAGATTTTATGCCGTAAATTTGCATGCACAAACAAAAAGGAGGGAAACAAACCAATATCTTCTTTGTATTGAAGCCACAACCTAAGCTATGCATTGATTCACATCCATGATAGCCACCAATCTTCTCTTCATCCTAAATTAGATTTTTTTTTCTCACTCATTTCTCCTTTATTGCTACTGGCTCTTGGCATTTTGAGACACATAGTGAACATGAACTCTAGAGGATTTGAGCTATACTCCATATTTTAGAAACCATATTATGAAATAAAGAAGAAGAAGTTGGGAATAGTTTTATTGAGACAGATTTATTTTCTTATTTCTTGCTTGTTTTTAATTAATGTAAGTCATATATTCTTTACACTAAAGACCGAATTCAAATTTTTGTGGGCTCCATTCTGTGATGGCACCTTCTTTCTAATTACCACTCCTTCGTTCACTGACTTTTTATTGGAACTGTTCATGGTTTTTGCACTAATCAAAGGCCAGACCACTGAGGATAAACTGACCCGATGTTTCCTTGAGTTATTTCTTATCTTTTAGACACTCTTTAATGCCATGAGCTTTGTTTCCTTAACAGTGCCAAGTAAGTTGATACTTGCACCAAAATAAACATCTTTATAGATGAACCTTTCTTTCTATTTTTTAAAAATATATTTTATTGATTTTTTACAGAGAGGAAGGGAGAGCAATAGAAAGTCAGAAACATCGATGAGAGAGAGAGATATTGATCAGCCGCCTCCTGCACGCCCCACAGTGGAGATGTACCTGCAAGCAAGGTACATGCCCCCGACCAGAATAGAACCTAGGATCCTTCAGTCCGCAGGCCGACACTCTATCCACTGAGCCAAACCGATCTCGGCAAACCTTCCTTTCTAATTTGAAAAAGTCTTCTTTACATACTCATGAATATAAGGTTTAACTATTATTCCCAAAGTATTTAATCTAATTGTCAAATGACACTACAGAAGTTTTGCTTCTCGGTTAACTAGGTGGAAAGTGTTTGCATAGCTAACTGTTACGATTCTTTACCTTCCTTCCCCATGCCCATTACACATGGAGTTGTCACATTCAGGAGGCAGGAACTCTCTACAAACAATACCTCTGCTTACTGATGCTCAGAGCTGAGCCCTTGGAGTCATTCCACGTAAGGAACTACATCAAACTAGCACCCATGGCGTCCGCATAGTTGCTTTGTCCAGAATAGTAAGCAGCAATCTCTAAGAGGTCTTGTGCAGCACCCCTAGTAAAAACATGATTGTCTTCTGTCCTTACTCTGCTCCTGTTGAGCCTATATGTCATGTTTGAGTAGTCTTTGTTACTAAGACCAGTGAGACTCTGATACTTCATATCCTATTGCCTACATATCATGGACTTTCCTACTGCCACACTCAGGTTAGACCCACAGTGACCTTGATTATAACATTGGCCCAGAGCATAAAACCTGTGTTTTAAGTTAAGTAATCCTGAGTGTGAGTCTACTAGTATACTCAGAATATGGGCGGTTGCACTCTAATTGTGTCCAGATTCATTTCCCAATTGAATTCCTTGGAGTAAGTGAATCATGTTTTATCATTATTTGTATTTTCTCAAAGTGATTTGCATTTGCATATGATTTGGATGTAGTGAAAAATCATTTTGTATTAATAGATTTATAAAACAAAATTTATAATTTATTAAAATACATTTAGTCTCCCCATTTCTATCCATATACTCCTGGATTGAGGTTAGTTGTGTCTTATTTAATATTTCTGAAAACTTTCTTAGAATTTTATGATTTAAATTTTTTTTCTGAGCTAAAAACAAAACAGATAAGTATCATTTGTAGACTTTTTATTAAGTTAATGGGGTACTCAGAGTTTGTGGAATTTTCTATGCATTAAAAACACTTTTTATAGTTGAGCTTTTGCATTAGGCTTTTGGGTGTTCATGTGATGTCACATACATTGCTTTTTCTTTTGTTGATTCCCAACTCATCTTCTCCTCTTTTTTCTCATTCCTCTTCTCCTTCCCCTCCTCTTTTCTCTATCAATCCTCCTCCTCCTTCTCCTTCTTTCCCTAAATTAGACTACTGTACTCTGGTGATAGGAAACTTATAGGAATTTATAACTCCAAAAATAGATGCCTTTACCATATTGATCATAAAATTGAATTGGAATAGTGAAATTTTCACCCACCTGAAATTAAGAAATTACAAAGAAGTTGTAGAGGCTACTCCATATAAACATATAAATAAATGAATTCAGATTTTTTTTTAAAAAAAGTGAAACATTTGGGTCAAGTATATTTCCTAAATATAATTCTAAATATCTTTACTATATTGTTCCTGGTCTCTAGACCTTAATACAAGAATGAGTGAAGGGGATAAAATATCCTATAAGTGGAATTTAGTTAAGTTATTTTAACAGCAGTTTCATTACATCAAGCCATTGAAAAAGGTGGAAAGTGGACCCTAGGGGACTGTAATCACTTGACAAAGGTCATGTTAGCAGTAAATTACATAGACAAGAGTGGTTCCCAGGGACCTGTCCTCTACACCCTGACTCACTATTCTACTTTCCCCTGATGCTGTCATAAATGCATATGCTATTTTGATGGTGACAAAACTATAGCAATGCTTCTCACTTTATATTTGTAAAGATATTGCTTGTGGCTCAAATAGAGAGATGTGGCAACACCTCAGAAACACAGGTATTGGTGAAATGTATCTGTCCTATAGAAGTATATATAGAAGCCTATGAAGCTGCATTGTTGGTGTGCCCTACTAGACCCAGAGTTTTGTTTCTTGGGCCTTGAAAACACAAAAAGTTTCCTGGTCCCGATCCCTTATTAAAAAGGAAAGGAAGGGAGAATGGCAGGAGAGAAGGAAAGAAGAAATAAAAATACTTATAATATTTTATTTCCTTGGTTAGAACCATAGCTAAAAGTATCAATATACAGCCGAAACCTGTTTGGCTCAGTGGATAGAGCATCAGCCTGCAGACTTCAAGGTCTCAGGTTCAATTCCAGTCAAGGGCATGTGTCCTGGTTGTGGGCACATCCCCAGTGGGGGGAATGCAGGAGGTGGCTGATCGATGTCTCTTTCTCATCGATGTTTCTATCTCTCTCCCTTCCTCTCTGTAAAAAATCAATAAAATATATTAAAAAAAATAAAAGTATCTATATACAACTTGCATTGTCAAAGATGTTTTCAGTCCTCAACTATCCTGGCAATTCGTTGCTAAACAGCAAAAATCAAGATTAAAAAGCATTTTCAACTTTATCTCAATATGTGGTAAGTCTGTGAGGTCCTCAAAGCATATTCCATAAAGAGAATGAAAGGCTAGATTTTACCTAGATGGATGAAAAATGACAATGCCACGATGTGATGTGAGAGGAAATGAGCATGAACACCTGCCTCTCTCTGTTTATCATTCTCATATTATCCGTTTATTCCTTTGAAGTCTTCAAGCTTCAATGTAACTTTTTTTTTCCTGAAATGTGTCATACTTTAAACTTAAAAGTATTACTTTTACTTAATAGTTATCACCTTAACTGGAAATACATTGGCCAAGCATAAACCAGAATTGGACATAAACTTAAGAAAAGGTGTATCTACCCAGTTCAGGCTCAGATCATAATCACTTAGCTCATGTAATGAGGTGGGACTTGGGGGTAAGAAAAATGGACATGTCTCAGTGAAGGGACACTAGCAAGTGTAAGTTCTGGCAGGAAAGCCAGTAAGTGGAGGTATAGATTTCCTGCCAATAGGTGGTTGACATGTCTACCAGCCAACTTGCCCTCTCTGGTGTGCTCCAGCTGTGACGTTGCTGCAACTTTCTTAACAGAAACTTCACCTGAATGGTACCCTTGAGTCAATTTGGGAGGATTTATTTAAATACATTTCATGCTGAGACCGGTTTGGCTCAGTGGATAGAGCGTGGGCTTGCGGACTGAAAGGTCCCAGATTTGATTCCCATCGGGGGCATGTACCTTGCTTGCGGGCACAACTCCACTGTGGGGCATGCAGGAGGCGGCTGATCGATGTCTCTCTCGATGTTTCTGACTTTCTATCTCTCTCCCTTCCTCTCTGTAAAAAATCAATAAAATATATTAAAAAACAAACAAACAAATAAATAAATAAATAAATAAATTTCTCCATGCTGTGTTAGAGTTAAAACAAAACTGAATAAACCCATTTTAATAGCCCTACTGTACAGCATCTTCTTGAGAAAAACTTTGTTCACAGACAGTCATACATTAAGGAAGGCCATTGAATCATCTCTTTGTTCTTTTCTTGGCTATAGGAACTCAATTCATTTCATTTTCTCATGTAGCTCCATGATATGATCGTTTCTATTTTTAGAAATGCATCTAATTTTTTTCATCTTTAAGTAACTACAATTGCAAAAATTCTAAATGTGAAGTAATAAATTCAGAGAATGGGAGGAAATGGGTTTATTACATTGTATACTAGTATAATGTTTCTTTATGCTACCCTAAATTTCTGTTGATATTTCCCATAATGGCACTATATTACCAAGTGTAATTCAGCTTGAAGGCAGCTAGAATTACAAGAGCAAATGCAAAATAGAAACCTATCTCATCCAGATATTTAAAATATGCTTCTTGATTAGTTTGACAGACAGCTTTACAAACACTAGCCACCGGTGCATTCACCACCAATTTGAGTACCATACTGTCCTACAATATAGAAGCATGAAGTCAAAGAAAAATGTCTCAGGATCTGAGAGTTCATTAGTCATGAGACTTTTATCAGGTGTGCTGTTCATCATGCTATTCTTGTTCGTAGCCTTAGTCTCGTGGTAGGGTGGCTCTTCTTGGCCTCTTATGTCCAGTGGACTAATATGTCCAGTTCTCTTTAACAGCTTGTCAGTGAAAGTAAGATATTTGAGCACCTTATCCTAAACCCTCCAGACCACTTTCACTTTTTGATTGGGTTCCAGAATAAGGATAAAGCAGTGAAGAGTATCCTGTACTAACAGAATGGATATGTATTATGAGGAAGAAATACCAGTTTTTCAAAACACTGATTTTTGTTACTGCAGTATAACCTAGCCTCTGCTGACTAACGGACTTGATCAAAATCTAAACAACTCTAAACAGAAAAAGATACATATTTATAATTTTTCATTGTATTTGTACATATTTCTTGATAAATATGTTTACTAAGTTTATCAAAAATTAGACTTAAACCATGTCTATTTCAAGTCTTTGGGTCAGGTAGTTGGTGGACAAGAGGATGTGATATTCACTTATCAAAAACAAAAAGACATTTAAATGGTATTAATTTCCTAGTGCTTGCATAAGTAGCTACCATTGACTGGGCTAGAATTTCAAAATTCAGGTTTCATCAGGGCCATGCTTTCTTTGAAGCCTCTAGGGTAGAATCGTCCATTGCCTCTTCCTAACTTTGGCTATCTTCTGACAATCCTTGGTGTTTCTTAGCTTTAGCTACATTTCTCCAATCTTGTCCTGCATCTTTACATGATCTTCTGTTTTGTGTATATTTACACGGCCTTTTTTAGGGATACCATTCATTGGATTTAGGGCGAAGCATATTTTGAGGTTGTAGGTGGACATGAATTTTGGAGAGGGGGGTACCAAATCCAATGTTCCATCACTGCCCTAAATATAGTTTTGAATTCAAATATGGTCTTTATTATTATTGGGCTGATATGATAAATAAAAGGCAGCTATGCCAATGAATATAGTCTTTGTTCTTTTTTATTACTGATACTTTCTATAGTGTAGAAAGGAAAACCAAGGACAAAGACTACTTTTGATTCATCCTTGGCTTCTCCATAGTTAAAATATTTGAAATGAATACTTGCCAAATGAACAAACTGATTGAATACATAAAAGTTATTATTTTTGTTGTTGTTAATTCTCAATTGAGCATTATATTTAGAATGAGTGGAAGAGAGAGGGAAAGACAGGGAAATGTCTCACATTGATTGGTTGCTTCCTGCAGGAGCTGAGCCCTGACCAGGGTCCAGCCCAGGGAGGGTCCTGCAAACAAGGTATGTGCCCTAGACTGAAATTGAACCCGGGATCTTTTGGTCTACAGGCCGATGTTCTACCCACTGAGCCAAACTAGCTAGGGCCATAACATTATTTTGAGCAAAAGATTTTGAACAATTTCTAGGACAAATCCACAGAATAACTTGTATAATTCTGCTGTTATTTGAGTGATAGAAAGGTCTGGAACAGGAACTCAAGCTTGTTCATTTCTGCATTAATTTTTTTCTGTAAGTTATATTATTCTTTATACAGAAAGTAGAAATAGAGTACAAATGTATCTATAGAGCCCTATTTGGAGTTTATCAATATCTTCTTCATCAGATCATTATTATATATGAATTGAGTATCTACTAAGTGTCAATGATGACAAAGAGGAAGATGGACAATTTGAATCCAGTTTTGAAAAATGAACAACCAGTTTCCATTAAGCCATTTAGAAGCACACAAGACAAAATTCTGAAGATGGTAAATATGCAAGTACAACTCTATCTGAATATTACAGGCCTGAAATTAATTGCAAGGATTAGGGTTACCGACACAGGTTTCATAAAAAATAATTTGAATTAGGAGACCTGGGGTAAGACATTACATTATCTGATAAAAATAATTCTTTAATGAATTAATGCTTTAGCTCATTTAGTTTACCTGACTAAGTCTACTCGACTTTGAAGCAAAGAGACTTGATAGTGAAAGAATTTTGGCAAGAATGGCAGACCTCTTTCATTTAGAACTCTTGGTTTTCACTAGATGATAGTTTAGAGACAAAAGGGGCTGAAAGGAGAAGCTGTAGGCCCCTGAATAAAATTTCATTTTTATTAAAGTTTTGCTAATGTCTGTCCTTAAAAGCTTCATAAGTCTTGGTTTCCTTGGACCTTATTTATTGCCTAGATAGTACCATATTGCACTTTCATTTAGCATGGCAATCAGAGTATATGATGAATTTTTTTCTCCCTTAAATCCCTGCAGAGCACAATGATAGAGACATAATGCATCTATATACACATGCAAGGTAGTTTGAATTTAATGCATTTCATATCATTAAAGTTAACATTTCATGTATTATATTTCCTTTTAGAATACACTTGCATACATCCATATCCATATAGATATATGCACGCACACACACAAAATCCCATTATGTAGATCAATTTACATGATCACAATGTTCATATCCATAAAGCAGTGAACTTCCCAAATCAGATGCATGCATAAAAGCATTGATGCATAAAATTTCCATCTTGCAAGTACAGAGAAAGTTCTAGTAGGCATTTAGTGCCATGACAGGTCACTTAGGTTACGACTAGCTATATAGGACATGCTAATAAGATTTAACCTTCTTTGTCTGTTGCTGAAGAAGGGGAAAGAGGGGAGAGGTGAGACCTTTTTATCTTTGAAGATATCAAAGGAAATTAAAAACAACCACTTTCCCTTTGATCTCTGTGGCTGAATGGTTTTGAGTTGAATAACTGAGGTATACACAAAAAGAATATATTTTTAGGGGAACAATATGAGGTCCTAATCCATTTTCTCCTGATCAGAGTCTAAGTGACACTGATAAAACAGAATTTGATGGTGTGTGTGTGTATAGAATTACTTCCATTTTTATACTGGATATGCCTTTTCATTTAAAGCAAACTCCACTGAGATTAATATTTAAAATGGAAAGCTAAAAACCCAAAGTGCCATATGACAACACTTAAGTGAAAATTTATTAGACTTGTCATTTCTGTTAATTATTGTCATTTCAGCTAATTACTAGCCATTCTTGTTGGTTATTAGAGGTGTCATTTCCCCTTCCAAGCTGCCATCTAATCCCATCTCTGATTCTAGTTTTATTGCACACTCTCAGGCAATAGGGCAGGGGCCAGCCTAGTGGATCAGCATTTTAGAAAATTCAGAATTGTTCCTCAATGACAGAATGATTAGTGAGGAAATCCTTAATTTTTTTATTTTTTTATTTTTTGCTTGTTGGGGTGAGAGTAAAGGAGATGGTATCATATCATTATAAACAAAGTTAAAGGATTTTTCTATGGGCTAGAGATAAACTATCAAGTGTTTATCTGTAGCTTAACCAAACTCCAGAAATCCCCTGAATCAGCAACACTCACTTCCCCAGAGTCTTACAATCTATATTGGACCAGAGGTATCAGCTGAAAGGTAGATTAGGGAGAATGGCCTGAGACTTATTTTCCATTTAAAAATCATACCTGTTTAAATCTTGGAGCACTGTGTGTATGTGTGTGTGTATAGATGTGTTTATTTTTCCTCCAGGGAGTCATAAAGTATAATCTGATGATGGTAATGGAGAGATAAATCTAGAAAAGAAAACAAGGAAATGCAGACACTGCATTTGAAAGAAATGTCAATACACTTAAGCATCCCTAAGCAAGTAGCGTGGACACTTGACTTCTGTATCTTTAGGGTTTGATTGGGAATTATGGCATGGTCGGCATGAATAAGGCCAGTTGTACTATTATGAAAAACAGTCATGGCAACTCCATTGGATAGCTAGATAAATGCCCTCTCATTGCAGTTTGGTTTTATACATAATCAATATAAATTGGAAAATTGAAAAATTATTTTGGAATCTGTTCAGTAGCCAGATTTGTCAAATAAATTTTTTTGCTATGGATGTTTTTCTCCAGGAGAATCCAAATACTCTATTATTCACTTACTTCCATTTACCACATTAAAAATCTACCCTCCCTGCAAAGACTGCATTTGAGCTCACAATTTAAATCATTTTCAAATAGACCCATTTCAGTTAGTATTAAATCATTGATTTCCTCTTCATATATTGGACTATGCCATCATCTCTCATACCTTTGAAATGTTTATTCAGTGCTAGGGAAGTAATAGCATTTTGGTCAAGTATACTATTACTAGTCAGAGTTCGAGAGCATCCCATATCTAGTGAAAAGGATGGGAGGAATGGCTGGGGAATGCCTTAACATATGACATATTCTAAGATAAACTTGGGTCTTCTAAATGTATATACGCCATAGTCAAGCCTTATTAGATGCAAGTCCTTTGCATGGAAAATCAATCCAGCCATTCATTGGATAAGAACTAGATGCTTTAGAAAATACCTTGTCCGTTAAAGATCATGTCCTCACAATCGTGGGCAGTTGAAACATGTTATAGAAGATTGAGACAGAAAATAGGCTGTTGGTTATTACAAGAGTTAAATTTGGTCTTCATCATATTCCTAGACTGTCAGAACTCAACTATTGAGATTTGGACACACACCATCAAGCATTTGCATTCTGTGAGATTAGGAAACTGAAGGCAGTCCCTTCAGAATGGATTCCCAGGGACAGGACAAGATTAATCAAACTGACAAAATTTACAAAAGGTACAGGAGCTTTTGAAGGCAGGAGAGAAATAGTTGAGCATTTGACCTATGAACCAGGAGGTCATTGTTCCATTCTGATCAGGGCACATGCCCTGGCTGCAGGCTTGATTCCCAGTGTGGGGTTTGCAGGAGGCAGTTAATCAATGATTTTCTCTCTTCGTTGAAGTCTCTCTCTCTCTCTCTCTCTCTCTCTCTCTCTCTCTCTCCCGTTTGCTCTGAAATATTTTTTTTCATAAAGAAATATAATTGTTTCAAGACAGGGATTCACATATTGTTGTAGGGTCCAAGAGGTTACATGTAAGAAGAAGTAGATTTTTCTTATGAAAGAAACCAAAGTAATGGGAATGACAGAATGACATTTTCTGAGTATATATTATAAAAGTTAGAACCTACTAAATTAATGATAACATCAACATTTTACACCTCAGTTATGGGATAGTGTGGTCATTATAATGCACAAATTTTCTGTTTGTGGACAAAACAAAGGGAACCAAAAAGTTTAGCAAATGATATCGGATTTCCATCCTAAACTTAATTGTAAGGTATTATCTAAACCTTCTTTCTAATCTGTCTCTAGAAACCAGAATAAACATCATGGCAAAACAGCAGGAATTCCTCTCCAGATGAAAATAGCCACTAGGCATAATTGAGTTGTGTGTTACCTGTGCAAAGATTCACCCTCAAGCATGAGAATTTTGTTTCTATCTTCCTACCAAAATACCTGCAATAGGCTACAGGTATTTGCCTCGAGCAACTCTGGGACAAATTGGAAAGGGAATAGAAAAATAACTTACCGCACGCGAGTGTGCATGCGTGCTTCCCCGCGATCAATCACATTTTCTCTGACATTGCTTCATTTATGGATTATTGAAAAAA